>RJWK010025605.1:0-27580 GCA_004363435.1 Platanista minor | reverse complement strand
CATGGCTCACGGGCCCAGCCGCTCCGCGGCATGTGGGATCTTCCCGGACCGGGGCACGAACCCATTTCCCCTGCATCGGCAGGCGGACTCTCAACCACTGCGCCACCAGGGAAGCCCTGAATTTTTAATTTTATTTAATTTTAATCAATTTAAATGTGAGTGGCCCCATCTGGTTAGTGGCTAAGGCATTGGGTAGCACAGGTCGACAGGGCAGAGGTAAGTCAGCCTGACACCGAAGAGCCCAGAGTAGGTGTTTGAAAATTCACTGTAAAAAGGGACTTCCTTAGGACTCTGTTAGCCTGAAAAGAAACACTTTTCATTAAACCCCGGCTCACCCTCAAACTTCTAACCTCCTCCCTGGCCTTCAGATGTTTTCAAGGAGCACTTCGTCCTTACCTTTTCCCGACCACTCCAGCCTGGCGTCTGCCTGGTCACTGTATCAAAACCGCTCTTTAAAGACCCCACCCGCCGCCGCCATGGCCCTCTGGTTCTGAGGCCCGGGGTGGCTTCCTGGGCGACCCTCGTCTCTTTGGGGTGAGACGGTCCCCCAAGTCCTCTCAATTCCACGCCTGTTCCCTGACTAACCTCTTCCCCAACGCTGTCTTGCGTCAGTGCAAGAGGAATCAATATTTTCAGCCTCGGTCTGTCCCCTCAGCGCCCGGAGTCTCCACACGTGTGTCCCAAACTGCGTCCAGCAGCGATGGGCGGGCCCTTGATCGCTCCACGTGCTTCTTCTTGGTCCCCCAAGGCAGGCCCCTCAGATCCCGGCCCCCGCGCGGCCCTCACCTTCCACAGCCTCTCTGAGTCTTGTCCTCTCTTTCCCCCTTCGTCCTCCTGACACGGCCTTTGTTCGGGGCCGCCCGCCCCACTGCTGTGCGGAGGGTCTCCGGTTGGCCTCCCCGCCACAGCCCCTCCCCCCGTGGCCCTCTGCACACCCTCCCGCTCGACACCTTGCACTTGTGCAGGAGGAGGTCACAAAGGCACGGGATTAACGATGCCCCCAAAGGCTGAGGCTCCTCAGTGGCCACCCCGCCACGCACCCCCCCCCCCAAGCGGGGCCGCCTGCCTCCCCCTCGGCTACACGCTGTGCTCTGGTCACCTCGTGGTTCCCTCTGTGCCCACCGCCCTCCCCGGCGTGATCCTGGTCGTTCTTCAAAGCCAGCTCTGGTGCCACTTCCTCTGATTCTTGAGCTCCTCCAACCCCATCCCTTCCGCTTGTTCCTAAAGCACTTTGTTCCCAAAGCTATTCCTCATCAGACTGGATCACCGCCAACTGTATTTGTGTCTTTCTTCCCCCACAAGATGTCAAGGCAAGGATGGCACCTCCTTCACCTTTGGTTCCAGTACCTGGAGCAAAGGATCTTCTGTAGAAAATGCTCAGTGACCATCGCATAATGTCAAACTTTAGCAAAAAGGATTTTCTGAGGTTCTGTCTGCCGTACTCAGCACGTGTAGGGCGACTGCCGGTCCTGGCCAGCCCAGGACCGTCCCAGTTTGCTTTAGCTGCCCTGGTGTCTTCTTTCGTTAGGGCCCCTTTCATTCCTGCAAGCACCCCTGTTCAAAGGATGAACTCTACGGTCACCCTGATCATAAGGCCTGAGTTGTCATCATTCACGTAGAAATCTTAAAGAAGATCCATTTGTCAAGAGTTTAGAAATCAAACGGCCTAGAAGTAAGGGGCTGGGTAGGTGACCTCTCAGCTTCCACTCCGGTAATGAGGTTCCAGGATTCTGTGATTTGCAGGAGTATCCTTCAGAGAAGCTGTAATAAAAACGCAGCCACTTTAATTTCCTCAGCCTGGGAAATGGAAGCAAAGCAGGCAGTTTTCTGAGAAATGAGAAATGAGAGAGCCAGGATCTACGTGTGTGCATGCCAACCAGATGGAGCTTGTCCAGAAACGAGAGGGGCGGGATGGAGGGACGCAGGCAGCATAGGAACCGGTGGGCCAGGGCAGGGCCGGGTCTAGAACGGCACAAACACATGCCTGGAAGGTGGGGCGGGAGGCTTGTTGTCATAAACCTGTCAAGGGAAAGAAGGGTGAAGGTCCAAGGTGTGGGCAGTTAGGAGGCAGTGGGGAACCTGCAGGCGCAGTTACGGGGGCAGAGGAGGCCGAGGGAAGGAGCGCCTGGGATGACTCTCGACCTCCAGCAGGTTAGACAGAGCATCACAGAGCCACACACAGCATCCATCGTGTAAAAGGTCACCTCCTTCAGGCACAGGAAGGCTCAAAGCCTTCCTTTTTGCTCAAAATTGAGCCAGCTTGCCTCTCCTACTTAGAAACAAGCAAACCACAAGATAGGAAGCCGTCCTGGATGCCACGAGGCCCTGCACGCACTGCCCTCTCTCGCCCTCTCTTCCAGCTGGACGTCCCCTCCATCTCCCTCACCACCACCCAGCACGGCGTGTCCCGGCCCTGGCTCCCACCCCACGAAGACTCCTGCCAGGCTCGCCAAGGACCAGCAAGGCCTGCATCCAGGGCCCGCCGGGGGGCCTACCCCCCGTGGCCTCTCCTGCCTGCGAGGATGTGGGGCTCTGCTCACAGGCGCTCTCCAAACACGTGCCCTGGCTCCCACCCCCGTGTCTCCCGGTTCTCTGGGTCCCGCTCTGGCCCCTCGGTCCCTCCTCCGTCACCAGCTCGGCCCATGCTGGCCAAGTAGGAAATGCCGGTGTCCTGAGACTTCCTCTATAACTGTACTCACTCTTCCTGGATAGCCGATGGATGGCCTTTGCTCCCGTGGCTCAGTCACCGCCAACGAGCCGATGACCCCCGTCTATATCTGCCTCACCCCCTCCTCTAAGTTTCAGATCCGAAAATCTAACTGCATCCTCAGAAACCGCATGGGGCGGGCGGCTAATGGTGGACACGGACGAGCCCACAGGCCCAGAGACGAAGCCAAGGACGGGTGAGCTCCCCCTGACTCTCCAACCGGGCCCTTCACACTTGCCCCCTCCCCGCAACCTGGTCATCATGCTCCATGATGCCGCTCCTTGGACCCGTCCCCTCTGTCCATCCCAGCAACTCTTCCCTAAGTGTGTGTCCTCCTAGACGGCTCTGGCCCTCCTAGACGGCTGTTTGTGAGTTCTCACAAGTACAGATCCGACAGTGCTTTCTGCATTCAGGGTGCCCACTGTCCCGGGGGTAGAACCCAGGCTTCTCTCGTCCTGGCCCCTGACTCGTGGTCACGACCCGCCCTTTGCGTGCTCTGAGTCTCCAGGCTCTGTCCGACCCTGCAGCCTCCACCCAGGGTGGTCCAGTTTCGTGGGCACCTCTGCCCCTTCCCCTTGGCCTCCAGTGTCCAGCCCAGACTTCACCTCCTCTGGGAAGCCCTCAGGAACCCCCTGACCAAGAGATGAGTCTGTGGCCAGGACTTCCCATCACAGCCCTGACCTCCCTCAGGGGTACATGCCGGCTCTCCTCTGATGGCTGTGAGGCCACTGCCCTCCAATGCCTGGTTCCCCCGCCATCCCAGGGCCTAGAGGCACGTTGGTATCGTTGCACGAATGATGAACGGGGAGGATTCCAAACCTGAAAAAACTACACTCAGCGAAATAATCGTTTTATCCAAAAGACATGTGCAGACCACCTCCACCCTGCGTGCACCTGCCACAGGCACGGAGCCGAACCAGGCACGTGTTTGGAAGCAATCGCTCCTCGGGACTTTGGGAAGGAGTGCCAGGAGGGGCGGGAACAGCGCTCCGCAGGGTCAGGAGACCCGGTCTCGTTCGTCCCCACGCCCACGGGACACGTGCTGAGCAGCTGGGCATGCAGACCAACGGGTGGTGGCCCGGCCCTGAGGGTGCCTGCAGTCCAACAGAGGAGGGGTAAGGGGACCAGGATCCGGAAGGGCCATCAAGCCCCACAAGATCCTCGGGGGGCACGCACAGGCCGCGAGGCAAGTGGTGGACGTGGGGAGTGGCCGGGGGCCCCAGGACGAGACTTGAGCTAGCTCTGAAACACTGAGGGGTGCCCGCCGGGTGGGCCAGGAAGCCGTGGGCTCTCCAGGCAGAAGAAGAAGGGTGAAAACACCGGGACGGGAAGTGGCAGGACACTTGGGCCACCGCAGACGGTCCCGCGAGGCTCGATGGAAGGCAGCTGGGGTGGGAGAAGTTTTCCAGGGACTGGGCCAGAGAGGCAGTGTAGGGTCAGGGGCTGGCTGGGTGCCCATCCCACCTGCCCCCTGGAATCAGACGGGGGAGCTTTTAAAAAAGCATGTCAGTACCTGAGCCCCTGCCAGCGACATACGTGTTTAGTGCCTGGGTCAGGGAGGGGGCTGATCTGCATGCAGCGTTTGTCAACTTTATGTGTGAAAAGTGCCACCACAGCGACTTCAAGCTGCCTACGAGACATCCCCGAGGGCAGAGTCAGGGGGATGCAGACGCATACGGGTCGTGGTCCCCACAGACACAGCCCACCTGTGACCCCAGGAGCACGGTTCAGAAGAAGATGTAGTACAAACACCACAAAGTGATGACTTCCGAGCATTTATGACTTTTGCTTTTAATATAATTTATTTAACTCTAAGTTCATATAATGTAACGTTTAACCATGCACTGGCAGGATTCCTGAGCATTTAGTGATCCGCCGTCCCGGGCCGGTCAGGGGGCTCCTGGGCCCACCACTCCGCCCCAGGCCCACCAAGGGGAATTGCCAGGGGAGGCCCAGGCACCGGTGACCTTTAAACACTCTCCAGACGCTTCTAACATGCATCTGGCCTGTGAGCCACATGCAGGAATCTGAGGGTTAGGCTAAGGGGACACTGGGGCCTTGGGAGGGTTTTAAGACTCTTAATCAGAACTGCATCAGGACTGTGTTTCTGAGAGGGAGCTCCGGCTGCAGAGTGGCATCTGCGCTGAGACTGGGGGCAGGCAGGGAGGCCCATCAAGAGGTTGTGCAGTATTCCAGGTAGAAGACAGCAGGGTCTCACCTGAGGCTCCGGGGGTGTGGGGGGGAGGGGCGGCGTGAGGGGACCACGGGGGCTGCCCTGGGCCCGGGGGGCCTCTGGGGCAAGGTAAGGGGGACACATTCATTTTTGCTGGAGGAAATTATTTTCCGACAGCCTCTCTCTTTTCTGTGTCTGACCTCAGCGGGGAGGCTCATTTGCTGAGCAAGGGAGACGGGCAGGATGGCCTGGGTACCCGTCCCGCAGGATGCACCATGTAAGCTGGGCAGGCAGCTCCCTGTCTCTAAGGGGGTGGCACTCCAGCGGCCCCCTCTGAGGGCCTGTCCAGCCTGGAAACTGACTGCGTCACACTGGCTTTTGCTCCTGGTTTCACCTTTCCCCTTATGTGACTCAGGTCACAACCTGTCCTGCTCTGGGATCCAGACGGCATCTTTGTCCTCAGCCCCTGGGAAGTGACCCCACCACAGGGACCCGCACGGCCTCGCCCCCCTTCCCCTTCTAGTCTTCTTTGCCCAGCCGGTGGGCAGCCAGGCGGGCAGATGGCCACACCCTGACCCCTTTCCAGGTGGCATCAAGAGGGCTCTGGAGGCCCACCGGGACACAGCCAGGCCCTTTGAATAAGGGCTCCGAGGATGGAGAATTAAGAAGCGTTTGCTAAGTCGGGGAGGGGGCTTTGCTCAGATGGCAGAGGGACCTCTCTGCGGGCGTCTGAAACGCGTCTGCTCCAGGGTCTCTCCGCCTGCTGCAAGGCCCCTCCTGGGCCCAGGAAGACGCTGAGGGGAGACTGAAGTCTTCAGGGGGCAGCGGCCCAGGCTCCCTTCCCCGTCACCTGCTGCTCAGATGAGGCAAAGGGCCGGCCTGTCTCCAGGAAAGGAAAGCAGCTCGGGCGGGCACACAACAGGAGGGAGGGTGGCCAGGGTGGCAGGCAAGGAGCAGTGCGTGGACAGGGTGACCGTCCTGCCTTTGCTGGAAAGGGAGGAGGGGCCCGCGGGGTCTGGGAGACCTCCCAGCCCTGCACTCAGCATGGTTCAGCCTTTCATGGACCCCGGGCCCAGTCCTGGATCCATGGAGCACACAACATACTAAACATGGACAGACAGGGTGGAAGCTGCAATTGTGTGGCCTGGAGAGCCTGGAGAACAGACCAGAAATGAGACTTAATGACCATCCTCTGGGACATGAAAGACTCTTCCAGAAAGGCCACGACCAGCGATCCCCAGTTCCCCATCAACAGGACAAGCAGACGGGTCCCAGGCAAGAGGAAGGAAGGGCCAAGGTGATGACAGCAATCAAAGGAAGATGACAATTAGTCTCAGGTGTTAAAAGCGGGAGAGAGGGCTTCCCTGGTGGCGCAGCTGTTGAGCGTCCGCCTGCTGATGCAGGGGATGCGGGTTCGTGCCCCGGTCCGGGAAGATCCCACATGCTGCGGAGCGGCTGGGCCCGTGAGCCATGGCCGCTGAGCCTGCGCGTCCGGAGCCTGTGCTCCGCAACGGGAGTGGCCACAACGGTGAGAGGCCCGTGCAATGCAAAAAAAAAAAAAAAAAAGTGGGAGAGACCCTCATCGTTTGGCTGAGGTCCAGGTTGGAGGGCCACTTGTGACCTCTCAGGACCCTGCACGAGGATCTGTGACGTCTGCTCATTAGCACCTTTGGCAGAAAGGGAGTCCAGGAGGTGAGATGCTCATCAGTTAGATCTCCTGCTCATTACGAGCTCTCTGAAGTGACGAGAGGAGGGACTTGAAGTGACAGATGGATTCGCCGGCCCCCCATCTTCCGCTGCCCTCCAGGCCGCTCGGCAGTGGGCTGTTGCCTCCTGGCTTCTCTGTGAAGCCGCAGGGCAGAGGGCAGTTGGCTGTATTTTTGGTTCCTTGTGTTTTGACGTGGTCTGAGTGCTGAGCTCTCCCCAGGAAGGCCTGGGAAAAAGGCTGTTTTCCCCGTCCTGGCTCTGATACTGAATCCTTTCTTGGGATGATGGCTATTGCTGTTAGAATTGTCATTACAGAGGAGCGGTGACGATTCCCAGCGTATTCTGCTGTCTCATCGACCCTGCTTCCTCTCGTCTGGGAGTCCAGGCCTCCTATTTATAATCACGTGGGTTTATTCCAGGGTCGCGGCTGACCCCCACCTCAGTAGGACATGAAGACACCAGCACTTAGACACCAAAGAGAAAGGGTGCGTTCCTACCACCCGGCTGGTCCCTCATCGCCCAGGAGCCACCAGAATGTGAAGGACCGCGAGAGCAGGTGAAAGATTGAGTGTAGCCACCAGACTGCCTGTCCACCCTTCTGCCCAAGCCCCCGGGGAGCCGCAGGGAGCAGGTGCCCGTGGTAATGGCCATGCTCGTTTGCAGCTGACAAGCCAGGCACCCCTTTTACAGGGAGAGGCTGAGGGACAGGAGGTTAAACAACCTGTCTGGGTCACGGTTAGTTAGCAATGGGGCTGGGACGCGTGCCCTGATTGCACACCGGCTCTAGCAGACTCTGGAGTTCACCATCTGACCGTCGGCAACACTGCCCCCCCCCCACAACTCCCACTCCGCCCACCCCCGCCTCCCGAGGGTCTCCAAGGAGCAGCCAAAGGGGCTAAGTACATGGATCTCAAGATGTTTAATGAGCTCTGCTCTAAGTCATTGCCCACGGATGCAAGTTCCTGTTCAACACTCACGGGTTATGTCCTGATTTAATGAGGTTGTAAAGAGTGGCCAGGGCACAATCCACCTGGGGTCGGCCAAGTTAGGGCCCCTCCTTGTAGGGGACGTTGCTGGTTTCAGCTCTCCCCGCTCCCACCCTGACGCTCACACACGCTCAGGGTTCCCCCGGAACAGCAGCCAGACAGAGCAGCCCAGGATTGAAAGGTGGATTCTGCATTTAGAGTCGGGGCTTGTATACTCTGTTGTGCTCTGGACACACTGGCAGTTCTAAGGATGCCTGTGGATCCCTTCTCAGGATAGCATTTTAAATTGGAAATAAAGCAAGGCAAAGAAAACCAATTATGTTGCAGTACAGTTATCAAAGATAGTTAAAAGACACACTTTTGATATAAAACTATACGTGGTTGTTTATGTATTAAATAACAAAATCTAGTGGACCACCAGAATTTTGAAGTGATGAGAGAAGAACAATCCTCTCGTGATATCTGCAACCCTCCTGATGTGATAGGAAAATACCCATGGTTTTAAGTGATGGACAGAGTCACAGAAACTGCAAATCCTGTTGTGATCTGCTGCCTGTATTCACAAAGGAATAACATGACACCTCTCAGTAGGAAGTCTGTGAAAATAAAGATCCAGTGATCTCCCATCCAAGTTTATGGACCCTCTGGAATTCCACCCCCCCACCCCCACCCCAACCTTTGGAGCCCCAGGTAAAGAGCTGGTGATTGGAGGAGGGGAGGGTTCGGGAAAGCAGCAGAAAGAGAGCCCGTCTGCACTTGGGGGCAGAGCTCACGTCCAGAGGGCCCTGTGGTCCCGGGCAGTCCTGGGAATCAGTCTCCCAGAATCTTCCCAGACGCTCCGATGCTCAAATAGAGCAGCTTCTGTTTTCTCCCAGGACACCCCCGAGCCATCCAGGAGCTTTTCTCAAGCACTCCCAATAGCCACAGTCATTATTACAACTTTATTAGTAAAATTTCAGATGAGACAGGCTGCCAACTACTCTGCAGATCAGCTGATCTGGGTGGAAGCTGCAGGACACGGACCCTGGACGAGGGCGGGAGGTAGAGGCAGCAGCCTGGGGTGGGGGCAGGGCTCAGCTCCGAATTGCAAGGCTGCCCAGTGGCAGGAGCGTTCTCAGCGCTGGGCCAGGACTAAGAGTGTCCTGGAGGCCTTGCATCGAGAACCACGGCGGCGGGAGGGAGCCAGCTGCCCAGAGGCATGCAAGGGAGGAGGGGACACCAGGGTGCCCCGGGGGTAACATTGCTGGGAGCAGGGGGTCAATGCTTGAAAGCAATTAGTTTGCAGGACATTCGAGCCAAGTGTCCATCACCCATCTCACAACCCGACGCTCCAAAACCCTCCACTGGAGAAGCAAGATGGACGCTGAGAGCATCTGTTCAGTGGCCTCAGCCTCCGATCTAGGGGCCTCATCGAGAATCAGAGGCGAGCAGTGAACTTTAACCTGAAAAGACCCAGATGCCATTCACATCCTGCATACAGTTTCAGGAGCTTCAGGGCCCTTTGCTCTAAGCCCCTCCTGCCCCCAGCCATAGGGGACAAAACTGAGACTGGAAAATCGCGGGGCCATCTTGTAGCTGCGGGCCCCAGGCTGAGGGCTCATGGGAACAGGAGGCCCTGGTGGACCTGCCGGATGGTTTGTGTGTTTGTTCTCCAGTGATGGGTGGGGGGAGGGAAACACTGGGAATCTAACCCACCGATTTCCAGGCCGGGTTATTAAAGGGACAGGGGGCTTCGTGTGCTCCAGTCCAACAGTGACAGCAAGTGCCAGAGTCACACAGACGCTCCGCAGAGCAGAGACGGTACACGGCTCACACTCACGGCTGTGACGGGGCAAGTGCCAGGGATGCCCGGCCACTGGGCAGAGTGTTGAGCGTGGGCTGGGTCTGAGCGGAGCATTGTCAGGTGGGGGCATCGGGGACACGCCGGGGAAAGCATCGCGGCAGGCCTGGGCGGGGGGGCAGAGCCCAGCCTCACCTCCGGGCCGATCCAGGGTATGACCTTGGGCAAGCTGTCACCTTCGAGGCCTGCTTTTCTCACCTGTCACATGCAGGACGGGCTGGACGGTCTCTGGGACCCACACACCCTCGCGCTCCTACGACGCAGGCCAAAGAAAAGCCCTTCCTCCCATCTCCTTCACACGGCGCGCCCCTCACCCCAGCCCCTGCGCAAGTAAAATCCTCAGGGTTAAAAGCTTCTTCCACTTATGCTAACATGTGGAAGAGGAAGCTGATAAAGGCATGGGAACAGTTGCTCGCGACTCCTCTAAAGGCTGGAAGCGCTAAATAAAGGCTCTTGATGATCAGGCCCGGACAGCCTATCATCACTGCTCCGCGGACAAATTGTACGGCGTGCCAGAGCACACAGAAGACGCACGGTAATTTATCCGTCAGGACCCAGAAAATTGTATAGTACGGGCACCTCTCCCGCTCCACATGTTCCCACCAGGCCAGCCAGCCCCCGATCTGCTTAAAGGGACGCCACCCGCCGAGAGAGGTCCTGGACTGAGGCCTGGGTTAAAAGAAGCACTTTGCAAAGATCCCACGGGAATAGGAATATTTCGTGACATTCATATGTAAATAACAAAAAGAGGAAAACAGTATTTTCCTGGCATGGCCTCCTGGGGTTTCCCACCGTTGGAGAGGTCGCCGCCTAAATGCAACCACAAAAAAACTAAATTCTTGTAGTAAACACTGGACTGACCAAGAAGAGACCTGGGACTGACTGGAGGCCTGTTGGCTGGAAAAGAAACCGAGCCAGCAGACAAAATCCAAGAACAGATGGCACGCGAGTTCCGCGGCTCTCGTGGAGGCGGTGGCGGAATGTCCTGCCCAGTGGGCAGGGGTCTTCACCACGGATGTTATTTAGTTATTTGGAGTCAAAAGGGCAGGGTGGGCACAAAAATCAGACCGAGTTTTCATCAGTTTATTACTGTCGCTGAAACCTCTGAGGGTGACGTGCCCCTTGCTGCCTACTTTGGTTTGGCCCCGTACACACAGGTTGGCGTAAATGTGCTCGAGTCTGATGGCCTGAAGGGTCTCAGCTAACAAAGACAGGTGCTTCGGTGGGGGGCACATCCAGCCTGGGACGTTCTGATGGAAAAGTGACTTTAAAGGCCTGCAGGCGGACAGACCACGGGGGTTCTGAACCTGTCCTCCCCCACCTGACACAAGGCACTGGGTCCTCTCCACCCATGGGGCCGGCACCCTTGGGACACCCAGAGCACTCTTCACAGGTTGGTTTCTACTTTCCCGACTGTGTTTCCCCCTCTAGAATCGTCCACCGGGCCTGGACTATTCACACATTCCACGGAGTCACTAACCCAGCTGTGATCATTACCTGCATCATTTCTACTTTCATCATTATTACTGGAAGACACACCGAGTCCGGAGAAGGGCAGGTGATTTCAAGGAGCTCTGGCTGCACAGAAGTCACAGCTCAGCTCAGCCAAGGACCACCCTGCCCCACACCCACCCTTCTAGGCTCAGGCCACGATGCCCAGCCAGTCCGGCACCCCGGCCCCTGAGCTCAGAAGCTCGTCTGGAGGCCCCAGGACGGCCTGTTTGCCCAGGTTTCCCACAGAGGAGGGCTGGCAAGCTTCCGCAGAGCTCTGTGGGCCCTGGGCCCCGTTCCGAGGGCGCGTGGAGAAGCAGGAAGGCAGGCACCCCTGTTTTGCATCCTTCCTCCCGCACAGGGGCTGTGAGAGCCCGGGCCAGCCGTGGTGTCTCCGCGAACCCACTGGCTCAGCTGTGACGTGGGGGACACGGCCTGCCTCGTGGGCGTGGGCTCAGGGCCACAGCGAGCGCTGAGAGCGTAGCGCTGGTGGTTGTATTTTTTCAGTAATTCCCAGCTGTCTCCCCGCAACCAGAATGGCAGTTTGAATGACACTGCTGGTAAACGACATAAAACCCTAATTCCCTCGCGTCGGGGCCTGCGGAGTGGGGCAGCGGGCTCCGGGTCGGGCCGCAGCTGCAGACAGCCATTCCTGGAGGCCGTCCGGAGGCTGTGAGTGGGTCGGGGCCCTGAGGTCAGCGCCAGGCTCATCTGCTTTCTGTCCCCGGGCTGTCCTTGCCCTGCGTGGGGCTCCCTGAGCCTTGGGCACATGCTGTCCCAGTGGCTGTGCTGAGAATACCACCACTTTGCCAGGACCAACTGGACCCACAGATAGAAGAGGAAGCGGGGCTGAGGGGCACCGGCTGGCGGGGTCCCCCAGGCCACGTAATTCCTCCTTTTGTTGGCTGGGCCCCAGGCCCCTCCTCAAGCATCACAGCAGCTGGGGAGCGGCCCGCCTAGTTATTACCGCGGGGTGCCAGGAGCAACTCCCACCACCGCTCAGGGTGTGACCACGGCGGCAGCAGGTGGCCCTGCGGAAAAGGCCAGAGGACGTCCCTGTGATCACCTTCGCCCGTCTCTCCAGGCGGGCGGGGGCGCGTGCCTGTGCGGGTACCGGGGCCGCCGTGCCCCCTCTGCTGGGCAGACCACGGGCAGGGATGCCTGGGACACACTCTCCTAGCGATGGCACAGCCCAGGAGAGCGGATCCCAGGGGATCCCGGCTCTGAGCCCCGCGTTCCGGGGTAGGCCCGGCCCTCCTCCCGTATCCCCACAAGGGGATGGTAGGCGGGATGAGCCTGACCGAGTCGGGGAAGTTCTCTCCCGTGGCTCCCAGGACACCCCTGGGTCGTTTATTTGCCCACCTGTCCCCATCTATTCATCCCTCCCACTTTCCCTGGAGAACCTGGGACACGCCAGGAGGGCCGGTGTGGGACCGTGCCTTCCCCAAGCTCGGGTGCATTTCGTAAGGACTTGGAGTGTTTGTCCTCACACTGGGGCTCTGCTGACCAGAGCCGGGACCCCGGGGCCACGTGGCCTCAAGCTGTCCCCCGGCTTTCTCATCTGCTTCCCTGGTGGTCTGGTTCTTCTCGCACACTCTCTGGGCTGGATGGGCGTTTTACAAGCCTCCCAATCCAGTCCGCCTCCTCCCACTTTGAAGCGTGTCAGCCTGGGGGTGACCGGCCGGCTCTGGCAGCACCAGGAGGCTGATGCCTCGGCACTGGTCAGGTCGCCAAGGGTCTCAGCTTAACTGACTAAAAAAGTACTAAGGCAAGGACTCAGGTTAATAATCGCAACAACAACAGTCATAAGTGTCCTTATGGTGTGATACGTGTGGAGGACCAGGGGCCTCGACAAACCCAATGGTGACAATTTGATATTGACGACACGTCGCCTGTTGAAAAACCCCCCCAAAAGGAAACATCTGATCATCAAGGAAGGGCTTCCTGGATCCCAGAACGTGACCTCTGAATGCCCACCCAACTCCTCACTTTGCAGACAGAAAGCAAAGCCTTCCTCGCTCATGACCGAGGCCTTCAGGTCCCCCAGGTGTGGGCACGGCCCAGACCCCAGGCTAGGCCTGCCCCGAGGGCTCACCTCCACAGGAGCCACCCCTGCAGAGCTCCCTTCCCTCCCCAGTCCCTCCACCGACCCAGCCCGAGGGGCACACCTGGGGCCTGGAGGCGGGGCCAGCGTGAGAGGTGAGCCTCAGACCGGCCTTCCTCAGCTGGTGACCTTGGAGGAACTGCTTACCCTCTGTCTCCCTGTGTGAAAAGTGGGAGCATAATATTACCCCAAACGTTTAGCAGAGATGAAGCACATATAGTCACTGAAAGCACTTTCCTCTTGTCACTGCCTGATGCCCAGATGGCACTGCCAAACCCCGAGGCTCTCCAGCAGGATCCCGTGTGGAACCACCCAGAGCTCCGAGTCCACTCTGACTGGGCGTGTGACTTGGAGATGGAAGCTATGACCTCACCCTCATTCACCCTCCTGGTGGTGTGGCTAGCGGGCCCAGGCTGCCGCTCACAGGGGTGCTTCTGTGTCACCGCGGGCCAAGGGCCACCCCGCAGCTCTCTCGTTGCCCACTCTCCGTGCTCTCTGCCTCTTGGGGCACGGCTGGGGACCCTGCCCTGGAGCGGACAGAGTGGGGAGGACAGACCATGGACGTGGGGGCCGGCCGTGGGTGTGAGCTGGGGGCGCCCAGCAGGTGGGAAAACCACCCCTGGCTGAATTCCCACCCGGGAACAAGCCCGGCCCGGAGGGCAGCATGGCAGGGGCTGGGCCGCCCTGCGGGGAGAGGTGGAGGCTAGAGGCCTGGAGGGCCGTGTCCGGGTCCGTCGGCCTGTCTGTCCCACGGAGGTGTTGGGAGTTCCTGGTCACAGGACAACGCGCAGGGCTTGCAGGCACGGAGCGCTCAGGGTGGCTCCAGCGGGGGCCACGAACACAAGAAAGCAGAAGGGGGTAAAACAGCAACTGCCACCACAGCGAAAGCCTCGGAGCAACCAAAAACGACGGCCAAATTTCTCACACACTGTGGCCGGCCCTCCAACGCTAGAAAGCCCAGCACGGCCAGGAGCGGCGGCAGGACCCAGACAGGCACAGGCGGAGAGTAACCAAGGGGAGGAAGAATAAGTCCCGGGCTGCAGGCAGAGCGCCATGCTGCCCAGGCCACCTGACCCCCGGAGCCTGAGCTGCCTCTTCTGTGAAATCAGCACGGCCCCGGCGGGGGGGGGGGACGACTCCAGGATTCTATGGAAAAGGAATGGGGGTGTCCCGGAGGGCGGAGGGACAAAGTGCACCTGCCCAGGCAGAAGACGGGACTGCTTCTGAGCTTGGAGGCGGGGATACCTGTCACTTGCGAACCGCCTTCAGGCGCAGCAAGGCGGCAACACTCTCCTCCATCGCCCCCGCGGCAAAGGCAAAAGGAACCCACCAGGCTCGAGAGGGATGTGGAGAATGTCAGTCTGACTCTGTTGCTTCTCTGCTGAAAAGCTTCCCACGGTTCCCACATCTACCCCTCGAAGTCCAGCCTCTTCCCACGGCCAACACACCCCACCTATGGGGCCTGGTCCTCCCCTCCCCTGCTCACCCCCAGTGTAGATGGGTCTGCTCTTCCCCAGTGTAGACGGTCCCACCACCGGCCTCCAAGTCCTGCCCGGGATGCTCTCTCTCCAGCTCATCACAGGACAGGCTCCTTCCTGACACCTGGCTCATGGTCACTGAAGACCTCCCCCCTCCACAGTCTGTAGCAACTCCCCCCCCCCGGCCCCGCCCCGGTCACATCACCCTGTTTTTTTCGCATTCCTGGTACTTCCGTTGCTCATTGTGGGTCTCCCAGTTAGAATGTAGGTGCCAGGAGACAGGAAGCCTGTTTTTGCTACTCAGGGTGAATGCAGAGCTGGCACATGGAGGCTCCACAGACACTGGCTGAACAGACGAATAGTGACGGGCTGCTGCGAAACCTGCAAGGCGCTCAGGCGAACGGTGGGGGTCACGGACCCACCCTCAGTGACGGCCTTTCACAGCCAGCAGGCATCCTTCCTGGGGGGCGTGATCTGGGTTAACGTCCCATGGTGCCCTCCACGTGCCCCAGGCCGGCTCCCCGCGCCATGCAGACTGGGGACCACATGTCATTTCTTTGGAGGATGGGCCGGGAGGGCCTTCGGACGACTCGACTCGCTGCCTCTCCTCTCCTGGGGCTGCTTCTCCATCACGTTGTTCACGCTGCTAATGGGTCCCTGGGGTGAAGCTTCATGCAGAAGAGGCAGGGCCTCTGGGGCCTGATCAGAGCTGCCAGCGCGAGGCCTACACATGGCTCTCTGTGGCTGATGGTGTGACAATGGCGGGCTGGTCCTAGAAGGGGGAATAGGAATGGACCCTCCAAATACACCTTGATCTGACGAAGACGTTAAAGTAACAGGGTGCATATTTTAGGTTAAAGAAAGTGCATGTGTAATTATCAGTATTACTTTGGTGATACGGCGGAAGGAGAGCAGGCAGGAAGGACTGGGTGGGTTGTAGGGAAATGGAACGATTCTCAGTTCTTCACGTGCCCCTGTCTCCCAGATTAACGCGAGGCCACATAAGCCAGCGCCCAGGATCCGCCAGAGGCTTAAGGTAACAAGTCAACCTGATGTTGCTATAGGAACCGGATTCTTCCCAGTGCCATGGCAACCGGCTCCGGAGTGTGTCGGGCACACAGTCTGCTCACACTCCACGTCAGAGCTCGGGAAGAGGGCAGCAGAGGCGGGGAGGTGGGGTGCAGGTGGATCCTTCCCACCCCATGAGCGGCGAACTCAAGTCAGCGAGGCTCCCTTTGAATCGAGACAATGGCGGACGGTGGACATCTCCGTCAGAATTGCTCAGAGACTCTGGGGACACCCTCAAACTTCTGGGGCCCGTTCTTGGTTTTCCACACCATAACCTGTCTGTTGTAATCACAGCGACGTATCACCGAGGAAGGCTTCCTCCTGGGGCAAAGAAAACAGCCAAGCAACCAACAGAACAAAATCCAAAAAGCTAACCATGGGCCATTCTGAAGCCCGAGGTCCTTTCCTTCTGAATATCCTTCATGAGTTTCTGAGTGACAATGAACTCCCCCCACCCCCCTCCCCAAGTAAGAGCAACTGAAGACAGACAGAAAAAAAAAATCACAGTCCCTGCTTCCCTAGGGACTTAATGATCCAGATCAAGTTATTTGGACCGGTGATGGCGCTGTCCTATCACCAGCCCTCCTAGCAGGCTGTAATTTAATTCCACGAATTTCAACAATAGAGTCCAAGGTTGCAAGGTAAGAAAGTGAGCATGTGCCTCCCACATGCTATGTGTTCACTGTGGCTGGCCTTTCACATCACCAAGCCCTGGGCTCAGTGGAACCTCCTGATTTGCTGCTGTTGACCTAAAGCAGTGGTTCTCCCAGCATGTCCTGGACGAGCAGCTTCAGCATCACCGGGAGCTTGTGAGGAATGCAGAATCTCAGGCCTGCCCCAGACCTTCCCCATCACAAACGGGGTGCGGCCCGGTCTACCCTCACAGGCTCCTCCCTGACCCCTGCTCAGCCCAGGCTGAGAGCCGCTGGCAGGAAGGAAGGGTCTTCTGAGGCCTCCTGGGCCGCCTTCTGCCTCCGCAGGCTCTCTGGGCACCCCGCATGGGGCCGTTCAGGTCCTGCTGTCCCGGCGAGCTCACCGCTCCCCAGAAGAGTGCTCGTTTGTGACACAGCTGATCTTAGGACCGCGCCTGACGTGGTTCTCAAGTCACCCTCTGTTTAACTCCGCCCTGAGAACCGCTTCTGCTTCCGGAAGCCGCTCCAGATTAGCCTAGTTTTTCTTCCTGTGACAAACAGCCCTTCCTGCTGTTGAAACTGGCGGTGATGCTGCTCCTAGATATTCTCTCCAGGTGGAACGTCCCAGGTCCCTCTACAGATGCTTACGTAGCAGGATTTCCAGGTGGTCCCCTCGAGGGACGTGACCAACGTGAGATAACCCTCCTTGAGCCCTGGAAGCGTCACATGGGCTCTGACCTCACGGCCGCCCCCACCTGCACACCGCGTACACAGCTGGGCAAGACCCAGGGTTGCTTCCTTACCACACACCTCCCAGTCTGTGGGCAATGAACGCTCTGTTTTCGTTTTGTTTTGTTTTATCGCAATCCTTAAGTCAGCCCTCTTCCATTTCTGTTTTTTGAGCCTGAGCACAGAAGTTTGCATTTCTAATAATAAATTTATCTCATCAGTTTTGGTCCAAAGCTTTTATTCAGGCTATTGAACTTATTTTTACACTGTAAAGAAAATGTGATAGTATGCATTTATATTTTCCTTTTAAATTTTGCTATTATGCTGTCCGTATGTTTTATAGCCTACTATTAACGTAAAATGAGCATCTTGACTTGTAAGCTTTAAAAACATTTTTTTTACTAGCTCATCACATGAATTATAACACCATTAATTTAAATGTTCCCCTTTGATCTTAGGTTATTTTCAATTTACTTTTTTTTTGGCTGTTATACATAATGCTGCAATGAACCTCACTGTATGTAAATATAAATCTTTACATAACTTTTTCTAGCCTAGATTCCTAGAAGGAAAATTATTGGTAAAAGCATAGGAACATTTCAAAGACCTTGATATATATTACTAAACTGTTTCCAGAAGGGTTATACGTTTTCTATTTCTACCATATTGTAGAAGAGCCCATTTCACCAAAACTTGCTAATATATTATGTTTTAATTAAATTTTGGCAATATAATAAGTGAAAAGTGGTATCTTGTTTTAACTTGCATTTCTCTTTCACCAGTGAAGTTGATTTTTAAAATATATATATTGGGCTTCCCTGGTGGCGCAGTGGCTGAGAGTCCGCCTGCCGAGGCAGGGGACGCGGGTTCGTGCCCCGGTCCGGGAAGATCCCACGTGCCGCGGAGCGGCTGGGCCCGTGAGCCATGGCCGCTGAGCCTGCGCGTCCGGAGCCTGTGCTCCGCCACGGGAGAGGCCGCAACAGTGAGAGGCCCGCGTACCGCAAAAAAAAAAAATAAATAAATAAATAAAAAATAAAATATATATATTGATGAACGTGTAGTTTATATTTATGAATAGATCTGTTCATGCCCTCTGCCCAGTTTTCTAATGGGGGTGTGAATGTTTCTCTTATTGATTTTTAAAGATCTCCTTATGCAACAGAAATATTGACCCTGTTCTATCATTTTTTAAAAACAAATATTTTCCCAGTTTGTTTTTGCTTTCTAAAGTTTTCCGTCATTTTTCTGTGTGTAAAAGTTCTATATTTTTATGAGTTGAATCTCAATCTTTCCCTCTGTCTTTTCTCCTATTAATTTGAGGTTTTAAAAGGCCTCTCTAATTGTGAGAGCAGTTAATTATTCATTTTCCCCCAATTTTTATGGATAATTATTATTTTACATGTTAACTCCTTAATCCATACGTAATTTGCTTCGGCTAATTGTATACGGTAGGTATGTAAAGTTATTTTTTCCCTGTCCTTAGCGGTCCAGCCCCTTAGCCTCGCGCATCTTTCACTGGACTTTACTGCCTCCTTTATCACATGAGCAGGTTCTAAAGAGCCATGTTTGCACCTAAAAAAAACACACCCTAATTTCATCTTTTTGGAGAAACATTTTAAAGTTCTTTTTACTGTAGTTGAATTAGAGATAATTTCAAACTAATTGAGTAAGGGGAAAGAGGTTTTGTTTTCTGGTACATGGTATATGTCACATCGGAGATGCAAATTTTCTTCTGTCTCTGAACTGATGTCCTATTTTAGGGCTCTGCCCTTCCACCGTTAAAATGGTACTACTGCACACAAGATTATTTTGGACACTCTTCACAAATCTTCTCCTGTACCCCAGCAAATATCATCACTAGACTCTGCTTCCTACATGTTTTGTTTCACTGCTCTACCTGTGGGTTTCTTTACTCATATGACTTCGTTTAACTAGCGTGATACATTCATTGTCTTATACAGGAGAGGACCCTCTCCTCCCTAGAGTTCTTCACAGGTTTTTCTTGGTAGGTTCTGCCCATCTTTTCTTCCAGATAAACTCTGTCATTATTTTTGCCAAGTACCTCCTTCTTCCCATTTCCTTCCCCTGCAAAAAACCCCACCCTGGGCTGTTGATTGGAATTATTGAAAGTTATGAATTAATTTGGAAAGATTTGACATCTTCAAAATGTGCAATATTTCCTATAGAAATATGATGTTTCCGTTTAGTCAAACTGTTCTATGTCTTTCAGTTAACTCTGTGTCACGTATTCTCGTGTATTTAATTTTTTTTTTATTTTTATTTTATTATTATTATTATTATTTTTTTGCTGTACGCGGGCCTCTCACCGTTGTGGCCTCTCCTGTTGCGGAGCACAGGCTCCGGACGCGCAGGCTCAGCGGCCATGGCTCATGGGCCCAGCCCCTCCGCGGCATGTGGGATCTCCCTGGACCGGGGCACGAACCCGTGTCCCCTGCATCGGCAGGCGGACTCTCAACTACTGTGCCACCAGGGAAGCCCTTAATTTTTGATACACAAAAAAGCCATTGGTTTTAAAAAATATTTATGTGATATCCAGCCACTTGTCTGAGTGCTTTCATTGGTCCTTACCATTTCCAGTGAGATTTTCTAAGCCTATAACCATCTTGTATGCAAATATTGACAATTCTGTCTCTTCCTTTCCACTTCCTGCTTTGTTGCATCCCCTAGACTTGCCACAAGGATAATTCTCACTGGTTCCAGCCCCCATTCCTCTCTTGTTCTCGAGTCTAAAGGAAAGGCCTCCCTGGGCTTCACCACTAAATGTTCACTGTTGGTTTGAGACAGACGTTCTTCATCACAGTAGAAAATCGTTCTATTTTAAGCATATATTAAGAGTTTTATTTGAGATGGATATTGGATTTTATCACATGTGGCATTATTTTTAGTTGATTTACAGATATGATATGTTATAGTAATAAATTTCCCAATATCAAATAGTCCTTGAGTTCATTGGCTACATTCCACCTAACTGTGAATCCACTGGATTCAGTTACTTTTCACCTGTGTCCATATGTAAGACTGTCATAAATTTGTGTGTGTGTGTGTGTGTGTGTGTGTGTGTGTGACATCTTTGTTTGGATAATGCTACTTTTACGAAATAAAATTTTAGCTTTAATCTTTTTCTGCTTTTTGGAACAAATTACCTAAAATTAAAATTTATATTTTTCCAGAAAGTTGTCATTGAGATTTTCAAATTTCTGAGCATTCATTCTCTTAACCTGGAAGTCTCCTTTGTATATGCCGTGGTACATTATTAACTTTCTTTTCTTTTTTTTTTTTATTTCTAACCTTTCCAGAGGTCACCTAGTTTTTATTTCCTAGCACTGGCTCCCTGACATACTTATCAAGTCTGTTCTTACACTGTTTCCTAAATTAATTAACATTAATCTTATTCTAGGCTTTCTGCATCACTTTGATTTTACTGTGTCTATTGTGCACAATATGCTTGGATTTTATTTTTTAACTTTAATCCGAGAGCCTTAGATTTTTAATGATAAGGGCATTTAACCCACTTACATATTTTACCGTAGTTGATAGGTTTGACCCCTACTTTTGCCGTTTTGTTTGTTTATGGTTCTGGATATTTTTGTGCATGTTTATTTTCTCATTTTTTTGTTTCATAGACTATTTTTTAGCCTCTTGATGTTTTGAAAGTAGAAAACCTGATTTTTAATCTTTATGTTTATTACATACAAATGCCACAGAAACTTCTATAATTCAAGAAGTCCAAACAGAACCGTACGTAGCTCATGGCTCCCCTCATGAAGACAAGTATATTTAATGTATTTTAAATACTTTTTTCTGGCACCATTTCCTTGTCATTATTAATTTAATCTGGTATTATATGTACAGTTTCTTGTCATGTAATTATTTCTCAAAAGAGTACAGTATTTAAAAATAACTTCTAATTTCCATTTTGTAACCAGAGTTAACATGGTTATTTTTATTAATAATATTAATAGGGGGACCTCCCTGGTGGCACGGTGGTTAAGAATCCGCCTGCCAATGCAGGGGACACGGGTTCGAGCCCTGGTCCGCGAAGATCCCAAACGCTGCAGAGCAACTAATCCCGTGAGCCACAACTACTGAGCCTGCGCTCTAGAGCCCGCGCTCCACAACAAGAGAAGCCGCCACAATGAGAAGCCCGCGCACCACAACGAAGAGTAGAGCCCGCTCGCCGCAACTAGAGAAAGCCCACGTGCAGCGACGAAGACCCAACGCAACCAAAAATAAATAAATAAATTTATAAAGAAAAATAATTGTAATATTAATAAGATCGATAAGAACTATAATGTATTGGGTACTGGCTATGTGCCAGGAACCACATCAGGCACTTAAACTATTTTTTCTACATAATCCTTATAGAAATGCCATTTTTCAGTGAGGTTTGTAAACATTAAATAACTGCTGACAGTCCCACAGTCAGTACGGGGCAGAGCTGGGACTCAGCTGCTGGTCTCCGATCCCTGAGCTTGTTCTCTTAATTATTATGCCCTGGCTCAATTTAATTGGGGTCGAGTTCACTATTGGTCCATTTTACACCATCCCAGAGTCCTTGATTTTGATTCATTTCAAGAAACATTAAGGATGAATTGATTCACTGTCTCAGGAGGAAGACAGGAACGATGTGTTTTCGGAGACTTTATATCTTCACGTCTTTATAATATCTTTCCATCTGAATTACATCTTATTTAACAATCCAGTTCTTGGGGGGCTGTCAGCTGGCACACATGTGGCGTGCAGGCCAGGAATGTGCCTCTCAATCCATCCGTTCCACGGTGAGAGGTCCACTTGTTCTTTGACATATGCTCTGTATTGATCCGTAATGTACAACGTGATTGCCAATTTAAAACTCGCTTGTATACGTATGGGTGTTTTATTTGGAAGTTTTTAGGAAGCATATCAAGCGGGTTTGGTCTCCTGCCATTTTAAGAAGCCAGTATGGATCTTCTAAATATTTTTTTTTCTCTTCGTGGCATCACTAATCGCTCCCAACTTTGTGTCTTCAACACATTGGATGTTTCCTTTCTGCAGTTTCAATGTAGACTGTTGACCAGACATGAGCCCCTGGCATTGAACTGGAGACCTCGCTCCAGACTGAACATCAATCTATTAATCCACATTCTTTGATCAGAGTTGGCCAATCAATTACAAACCTACTTCTCTATATTTTTCACAAAGAAATCATAATAGATTTTCCTAAATGCCTTATTGAAACCAATGCTCTCTTAAGAATTCTTTTGAGCTAAGCCTAGTAACCCCACACAAAAAGAAAATCCAGTTAATCTGATGTGTTCCTAAAATTACTGATTTCTTCCTAAAGCATCGATGTGCCATCTCTCAGGGAACCTGTTCTAAGGGCCTGCCAGGGAGTAAGCTTACGCTTGTCGAGCATAAGCTTGTCGAGCCTCTGGACCTGAGAAAATAAAAATGTTTGCTTGTCAGGTCCCTGTAGCTGTTCCGTCGTTTCACTGAACTCACATCAGCAGCTCTAAGGAAACGTCAGGAGGTTCGTCCACTATTTAGGGGAGGATCGGTTGAGACAGACTTCAACCCTCTACGACAGGCTGATCCTGAATGTGCAACTGTCCAGCTCCTCCGTAATGTTCTGGCTGTGTGTTCTAGCCAGAGGCATCCTCCCTGCTGGAGGCTGAGCCCCCCACCTCCTGCCGTGGTTGCAGGAGCCCCCGTGGTCTCTGCGTCTCCACAAGCCTCTGCTGGACTGGCTCCTTCTGAGGCAGCATTCCTTCCAAAGACTCATGGAGTCACCAGACCACTTTCTTCTCTGAACCTTCTGGAGCATCCTCTCCCAACGTCTGTGCGCTGCGCCGTGCGAAACCGTCTCTCCTGATGGGGGCAGGAGCCCAAGACCACCGGCCACTCCCACCCGTGATGGCCTCCCCCACCAGCCACTCTTTGCTCAGAGTCCAGCTCGGCCATCTGGTCCTGCTCCCCTTTCTCTCTGAGGCTGGAACTCCCAGAACCCACGGCGGGAGCACGCTTAAATGCTCTGCTTTTTCACCAAATGAGACGTCTAGCAGAAGCGAGACTATTTTGCTGCTGCACCTATTTTATGAACTGTAATAAAGAAATCATTATTCAGACCACTGTGTACACAGGCAGCCTGTGGTGCATTCCCATAACGTAAGTCATGTTCCTTCCTCTCGCTCCTCGCTAAGCCTGAGCGGGGCCCCCCGCACTCAGGTTCACGGGTTTACAGAATAATGGGAGACTCACATCCATGGTCGCTCCAACTGCTCCCATTGAGATGCACCTTGTAAATGACGCTCACTGCCCAGGCTTGAGGCGCTGACGAGAGATGCCTGTAAACGCTGCATTTCCCCCTTTTGTATGAACATTTCTTATAGGCATTATTCTACCATAGATCTTACATCATTCACCTAGAGACCTTCAGAAGCACATCAATTATGGGAGAAAAAGAGCTAAAAGGGGTCGTCAGCCTTTACTCTGATCTCACCTCTGACTAAGGCCTGGGGGCTCAGCGTGGGAGCACGGACCCTGGGCCGGGGGCTGGGACAGCTGGCTGAAGAGTCAGGGCTGTCCTCGGAGGAGGCCAGGACTGGTCCGCACCGTCTGCTGTCCCAGCTCTCAGCGCCCCGAGTCCCGTGGCAGCTGGGCTCCGAGGGGGCGGTGGGCCTGCCTGCCGTCTGAGCATCCTCTGCACCCCCTTCGGTGGCAGCTCCCAGGGACGCACAGACCCTCTTTATCCGCACAGCCCCCTCACCTCTTCTCTCACCAAGAAGCCCAGGAAGATGAGGACGCCCCCTGGCTGAAACGGCCCCCAGGGTATCGTCCATGGCGTCCTACATACACATCACGGTCTCTCTCACTCAGAGGTCGCCCCCAGAAGGAAGGCCCACAGAGAAGGCTGGGACACAGGAGGCTGGGAGGGTTGGGGGGAGGACCGCATGTATGCTGGGCACGTGTGAAGGAGCCCAGTGGAAGGGAGAGAAGCCGGGGTCACGTGTCCTCCAACAGCTCTGGCCACTCCCGTGAGCGCGGGTAGGTGAGTTATGCGCAATGGGCTATGGCATTAGTGAGCCAGCTCAGAATCGCGTGGGTTTTACAAAACCAGGAAGCTAGGAATGATCCAGAGGAAAAGGATCGTTCTAGTGTTTTCCAAGATCTTGCCAGCACATCATCGGAGCAGAGAGGGGGGATTTCCAGGAGAGCTGGAGGCCCTCCAAGGCGGCTGGTCGCCTGGCCGCACAGGAACTCCTAGGGACAGACGGGGCTGAGAATTAGCCAGCGATGGGGCACGACCAGGAGGCAAGAAGCTGGGGTGGCTCCTGGCCTGAGGGCTGCGGCCCCCAGAGAGCCGAGGTACAAAGACGTGGGGTTTCAAGAGCTCGCTCCTGATAGAAGAAGACAGGTCATCTCCAACGCCGGACACCTGCTCCCCTCTGAGGCCATCATCACGTGTGGCTAACAGCGCCTTCCAGCCACTGGGAGGGCTTTCAGGAAGGGACTTCTTTAATGCAGAGGTTTTCCGAGGGTGAGAAACCACCTCTTACCACCTGATTCACCCCCGGGGAGGAAGAAGCCCCCCCCCTCGCCACCCGAGTCTGCCCGGGCCGGCAGCCCTGCTCAGCCCTCCCTCCTGCCCATCACATGTCTGCAGCCACAGGAGCGAGAGAAGGGCCACAGGCCGGACGTGGCTCATGTAGAAACAAACACGCTTAACCTGTAAAACTCCACTTTCTCAAGAACAGGACTGAGTACCCACCATATATTCCACACAAAAAGCATTACAAGACCAGTCTCTGCCTTCCAGAAGATAACAATCCAGCTGCAGAGGATGGACAGACAGACAGACAGACACACGCACACACACACACACACACACACACACACACACACAGAGCCACCACTTTTAAACATGCACAATGAGCCAGGCACTAAATAAGATACCTTATAAATAGGACGTCTAATACTTATGAATAGCCTGTGAAGTAGAGATTATTATTCGAATTTACAAGAGAGGAAATGGAGACTTGGCCAAGGTCACGGTTAATCAGAGGCAGAGCTGGATGTCACCCCATCTGTGCCCTTTTCTGTGCTGTCACGTCAAAGGTCTACTGCGCAGACAGTTCAGCCGTGGCATTGCTATCCAGTCTGCCCGTTGCCTTTAACCTTCATTCTGCCCATCTAAGCCAGTTCACCTGGAACCCATTAGGATGTGGTTCAGCTGCAAAAATGAAACAACAATAATAGTGACTTTATTCTTCTCTCAGACAAAGCCACCTAAAGGGAGGTAGGCTGGGGCAGCAGCTGCGTGGCTATTAGGGCCCAGGCTCTCTCATCGTTCTGCTTCACTGACCTCAAGGCCTGGCTTCCAGCTTATGGTCTAACATGGCTGCCAGAACTCCAGCCATTACCACGGCATTCCAGGAAGCAGCAAAGAGCAAGGAGGGAAGAAAAAGGGCTTATCTCTTCCCTTTAAGGAGCTTTCATTAAATTACAGCATACCGTTTTTATCGCTCATTCGTCAGAAATTATCACCAAGCCTTACAGGACATGGAAAATCTGGTTCTTTTAGCCTACATAGCAATGTGCCCAGATGGAAATCAGGGTTCAGCTGCTCAAGAGGAAGGCTAGATCAGGTGCTGGGGTAGACAACTTGAAATTTTTATTATTATTTTTTTAAGTATCAGGGTGTGCCTGGTTTTCAAGAGAGCTCAAAAGCAAAGTTAATAATCTCCATCGGAGGCCTTCCTCCCTCCCTCGCTCCCTTTCTTCCTCTCTTCCTAATAGCACTGCGGTCTGGAACTCAGCAGGGATAAAGCAAATAACGCCACGAAACATCGATCCCTCCCCGCCCCCCCCCCATTCTTATTCTCCCCATGAACACTTTGATTCTAGCCTCCACATTAAAAACATACAACAACTGTTCCAAGGCCAAAGACCAGGATATGTAGTTGGTACGCTGCCACCAAGTGAAGGAAAGCCTGCCTGTGGTCGGTGTGGTGAATGGCACGTTGGCATGTGGCCGAGCCAGTGAAGACAGGGACACAGTGTATCTTCCTACCTGTCCCAACCTCCCAAGACAAGCGACACAACGAAAAACATCACTGGAGTTGAAACGTTCATCTACGAACTTCTTCTGCACGGAGTCTGCGGTCTCGCCAAGCACTGCAATTCCTCAAACAGCCAGCAGGGGCAAAAGGGAGTGCAGAGGCGTCAGAGGCCCCGACTCAGCAGCTCCGGGAGCAGAGGTGCAGCTCGACTCCCAGGCTCTTCCCGCTCTGGTCCCGAGACCAGAGGAGGTGTGGGGAGTCATTTCGAGGGGCTTCCCGGGGTGGACACTCCGCAAGGCTGCCACCCAGGGCCCAGTGGCTGTCCCGAGATATCGAGGACAAATGTGGCACCTCCCAGCTCATGCTTGAGCGGGCTGGGCGCCGTCGGACGGTCCACGTGGGCCGGGGGCAGCATGGACCCTGGAGGGCGCCCAGAAAGGCTGGTGGGTGGTGACAGAGCTGAGGATGCTGACGGGAAAACAAGAGGGATTTGGGGCGGAGTCTTCTGTTTCTCCAGGTACCGGCCCTCAGTTCTCAGTGAGCCAAGAGTGAGCTGCCTCCGGGGGGGAATCTGTTAAAATCAGACTCCTGGACCTCCCTCCCTCCCTCCCAAGGTTCTAAACGAGGAGATCCAGGCGGGCCCCGGGGACATGGGTGCTGCTGGCCAGGCCCTGATGTGGGGACAGTGATGGACCCGTGGGCCAGCTGGTTCACAGACAAGGTTCCTTCACCATCCCGTGTGGGGAGACCCTGGTGGGAGCTCCCGGGGCCCTCCTCTAAGGTCACCACACCCTCTGCAGCCTCACGTTCCCCGACTGCCACCTCACGCGGGAATGGGGAGCTGGCTAATCGCCAGCCCCCAGACCCTGACCCTTCACGGACATGACGCCTGTTACTGGGTCACCTGCCAGCCCACTCTCCTCCCGGGACCCCCCCATCTGCCGTCCCTCCCCCAGCCCATCCGTCATGTGCACGCTCTCCTCCTAATGCTTTCCAAGCCCCCCCAGGCTTCCCCACATGTCTTTGTTCCCAGTTCTTCCCTTGAACGGTTTGTGTCTTGTGATATTAAAAAAAAAAAAAAAATCCCTGCTCCAAAAGTATTCGAAGGCTATTTTGACAGGATTAATTTAAGAAACCTGCAGCATCACAGCAATCTGGAAAGAGGGCAGGTTGCTCAAGAAGGTCTAAGGAAAGGGCTACAAGGACGACTCCATTATCGCCATGGCCAACACACCCCAAAAGTTTCTGGGCACTTGCTAATAACAAAGAAGGCAGGTCTACGGGGCTGGCCCACCAGCGAGCCAGGAAGGACTGCCGACCAGCAGTCCCCAGGGATGGAACCCTGGCCGGGACGCTGGGACTCGGCAACAGAGCCAGATGGAAAGAGGGATGCGAGGGGCGGGTGGGTCGTCCGTAACCCTGGTGACAGAGACACCGTTCACCATCAGCACTGATTCCCTTGGGAGAAGATATTTAAGGGATGCAGCACCTTCTTGAGACTACGATAAGAATAATCAACCGTGTGGGGAGGGAAGAGAAGGGAGAACTCAGCGGTCAGGGCAGAACTGTTTCTCCCAAGGACGAGGAGGGGGAGACGGCAGTCCAC
>RJWK010025604.1:0-21226 GCA_004363435.1 Platanista minor | reverse complement strand
CAGGGAAGCCCTACAGATTTTTTCCTGTAATTTATATCTAGTCTCATAGCGTTGTGGTCGGAAAAGATACTTGATACGATTTCAATATTCTTAAATTTACCAAGGCTTGATTTGTGACCCAAGATATGATCTATCCTGGAGAATGTTCCATGAGCACTTGAGAAGAATGTGTATTCTGTTGTTTTTGGATGGAATGTCCTATAAATATCAATTAAGTCCATCTTGTTTAATGTGTCATTTAAAGCTTGTGTTTCCTTATTTATTTTCATTTTGGGTGATCTGTCCATTGGTGAAAGTGGGGTGTTAAAGTCCCCTACTATGATTGTGTTACTGTCAATTTCCCCTTTTATGGCTGTTAGTATTTGCCTTATCTATTGAGGTTCTCCTGTGTTGGGTGCATAACTATTTACAATTGTTATATCTTCTTCTTGGATTGATCCCTTGATCATTATGTAGTGTCCTTCTTTGTCTCTTGTAATAGTCTTTATTTTAAAGTCTATTTTGTCTGATATAGGAATTGTTACTCCAGCTTTCTTTTGATTTCCGTTTGCATGGAATATCTCTTTCCATTCTCTCACTTTCAGTCTGTATGTGTCCCTAGGTCTGAAGTGGGTCTCTTGTAGACAGCATATATATGGGTCTTGTTTTGTATCCATTCAGCCAGTCTGTCTTTTGGTTGGAGCGTTTAAACCACTTACATTAAAGTAATTATCAATATGTATGTTCCTGTTCCCATTTTCTTAATTGTTTTGTGTTTGTTATTGTAGGTCTTTTCCTTCTCTTGTGTTTCCTGCCTAGAGAAGTTCCTCTAGCATTTGTTGTAAAGCTGGTTTAGTGGTGCTGAATTCTCTTAGCTTTTGCTTGTCTGTAAAGGTTTTAATTTCTCTGTCAAATCTGAATGACATCCTTGCTGGGTAGAGTAATCTTGGTTGTAGGTTTTTCCCTTTCATCACTTCAGATATGTCCTGCCAGTCCTTTCTGTCTTGCAGAGTTTCTGCTGAGAGATCAGCTGTTAACCTTATGGGGATTCCCTTGTATGTTATTTGTTGTTTTTCCCTTGCTGCTTGTAATACTTTTTCTTTGTATTTAATTTCTGATAGTTTGATTAGTATGTGTCTTGGTGTGTTTCTCCTTGGATTTATCCTTTATGGGACTCTCTGCACTTCCTGGACTTGATTGACTATTTCCTTTCTCATATTAGGGAAGTTTTCAACTATAATCTCTTCAAATATTTTCTCAGTCCCTTTATTTGTCTCCTCTTCTTCTGGGACCCCTATGATTCAAATGTTGGTATGTTTAATGTTGTCCCAGAGGTCTCTGAGACTGTTCTCAGTTCTTTTCATTCTTTTTGTCTTTATTCTGCTCTGCAGTAGTTATTTCCACTATTTTATCTTCCAGTTCACTTATCTGTTCTGCCTCAGTTATTCTGGTATTGATTCCTTCTAGAGAATTTTTAATTTCATTTACTGTGTTGTTCATCATTGTTTATTTGCTGTTTAGTTCTTCTAGGTCCTTGTTAAACGTTTCTTGTATTTACTTCATTTTATTTCCAAGGTTTTGGATCATCTTTACTGTCATTACTCTGAATTCTTTTTCTGGTAGTCTGCCTATATCCTCTTCATTTCTTGGTCTGGTACATTTTTACCTTGCTCCTTCATCTGCTGCATATTTCTCTGTCTTCTCATTTTGCTTAACTTACTGTGTTTGGGGTCTCCTTTTCGCAGGCTGCAGGTTTGTAGTTCCCATTGTTTTTGGTGTCTGCCCCCAGTGGGTGAGGTTGGTTCAGTGGCTTGTTAAGCTTCCTGGTGGAGCGACTGGTGCCTGTGTTCTGGTGGATGAGGCTGGATCTTGTCTTTCTGGTGGGCAGGACCGCATTTGGTGGTGTTTTTTCGTGTGTCTGTGAACTTAGTGTGATTTTAGGCAGCCTCTCTGCTAATGGGTGGGGTTGTGTTCCTGTCTTACTAGTTGTTTGGCATGGGGTGTCCAGCACTGTAGCTTGCTGGTCGTTGAGTGGAGCTGGGTCTTAGCATTGAGACGGAGATCTCTGGGAGAGCTCTCACTGATTGATATTACGTGGGCTCAGGAGGTCTCTGGTGGTCCAGTGTCCTGAAGTCGGCTCTCCCACCTCAGAGGCTCAGGCCTGACACCCGGCCAGAGCACCAATACCCTTGATGAAGAACGCTGCTACACACCGATGGTTTGACCGGAAGTGCCAGTCCCCCAATTTTTTTAACGCCTCGCAGTGATGGCACAGTTCACACCATAGAAATTGATGTGCTCTGAATGTCAAGGCTCACAGGTTTTCTTATCAGAATTTCCATGAATCAATACAACATTGTAGAGAAGCAAGTATTCCCTGCTGCTGCTGTACTCCAGGGCTGGGCAGACAAAAGAAAGAGCATCCTGAGGAAGGCTACCATGATGGGGTCCAAGTTCACAGTAGCCAGCGCTCCCCACTCCAAAACTCAACGTGTACAGACAGCTGCTCTGAGCTGGGGTCTGCCTGCTCCCTCCCTCTCTGGGTAGCCAGCACTCCCTCCATGATCCATTTTGAGTTAATATTTATATAAGGTGTGATGGTTAGGTCAAGGTTCATTTTTTTGCATCCAGAGGTCTAGTTCCAGCACCATTTGTTGAAAGGCTGTTTATGATGTTTTGAGTTGCCTATCTCTTGATAACACCTAAATGTTATCAACAGTCTGTCTCAAAACCTTACTGCAAGAGCACTTTCTTATCAGCTAATCAAGCTTATCATCATTGGAAAAATCTGTTTCCTATTCATGTAAAGAAGAGTGTAAAGTTTAAAAGTTCAGTGTCTGGAACTAGGCTCCCTGTGTTTCTGAAAACTATCTCTGCTACTTACGTAGTGACCACAGCTATGGATTTTGGTCACATTTCCACAAGTCGGCATTTTGGACCAGGATCAGCTGCACAGTGGTTCCGTGTCCTTGTCAGCTCTCCATTGGCTCAGGGTTGATTGTTGAGGGCCAGGGGAGAATCTGCTGGGATGACAGATAATCTCTGTTCCACATGGCCTGTCATCCTCCAGCAAGCTATCCATGGCTTCTTCACATGATGCTTCCCAAGAACAGCAAGCATGGCAGTGATAAGGTCTCTTGAGGCCTAAGCTCAGAATTTACGCAGAGTTAGGCTTCTGCTACATTGTATTGGTCAAAGCAAGCCATAGGGCCATCCCCTATTCAAGGAGTGGGAAAATAGACTCCACCTGTTAATGGGAGAAGCTTCAAGTATTGTGACCATTTTTCCAATCTGGTAATGTTGGTAAGTTACTCAACTTGTCTGAGCCTCAGTTTCCTTATTTATAAAATGAAGCTAATAATAATAGTAACTAATTCTTAATAATACCTAACTCATGAGTCTTAACTGATGAGACGTCAGGAAGGTGATGATAACGATAATGATGATGATAGGCATAGCTAACCCTTTTTTTTTTTTAATAAATTTATTTATTTATTGGCTGTGTTGAGTCTTCCTTGCTGCTCATGGGCTTTCTCTAGTTGCAGCGAGCTGGGGCTGCTCTTCATTGCAGCGCACAGGCTTCTCATTGCAGTGGCTTCTCTTGTTGCAGAGCACGGGCTCTAGGCGTGTGGGCTTCAGTAGTGGTGGTACACAGGCTCAGTAGTTGTGGCACACAGGCTCAGTAGTTGTGGCGCATGGGCTTAGTTGCTCCGTGGCATGTGGGATCTTCTCAGACTAGGGCTTAAACCTGTGTCCTTGCATTGGCAGGCGGATTCTTAACCACTGCGCCACCAGGGAAGCACATAGCTAACACTTTTTTATAATGCCAGGTAATATTTATTGAGGGTTTACTTCGTACCAGTCCTTGTTCATACATTAACTCATTTCATTCCCCACAGCAACCTTATGAGATCAATGAGATAACAGCAAGTAAGTGAAGGAGTTGAGATTCCAACCCAGGGAGTCTGACTCCAGAGCCTACACTTGTCCTTTCATATATCCTCTGCCTCTGTATAAGGTACATGAATAGTTAACACAGTTCCTGGTATATAGTAAATATTCACTTCAGTGTTTTCATTGTTGATATTATTGTTTATTCTCATTAGACTCATTCACGGAAGGAGGCACTTTCTGATCTTATCCCTAGGTTTTTCTTTGTATCCAGATTTTTCTGGAACCCCATGTTCACTGACCATGATAAGCAGAAGAGCAGAAAAGAAATTATAAAAAGGCAAAGTGAAAAAGCACAGAAATACAAACAGGGAAATGGAAGGCCAGGAAGAGAGATAGAAACCATGTCAGGGTTCCTTCCTGTTCAGGCCTGGAACACAGCCTCATTTATTACTGAGAATTAGGACTCTGATGATGAAAAGCTAAAGGGCTTCTCCTCCCTTGGAGTGTGACCCATGGCACTTTTGAGGAATATGGACAACCCCCTCCCCCTAACATATTTGCATACACATAGACCTCGGTATCCCCTCATCCTTAACAGGAGGAGATGTCTTTTCTTTGAGTCTTAGAGCCTAAAGTTTCCTTAGAAGATGGGAAGAGATTATCCAGAAGCCATGGATTTTTCTTAACTAATCAAGGCCTTCTAGTCCTTCATATGGACCCTAAAATGTATAATACACTGCAGCACATAAAAAAATGCCCTCAAGAAAGATAGGGTCAATCTAGGAAGGTGAAAGCATTGTTGAATAGGAAACCCAGAAAAGCCCTGGACCCCATGGAGCTCTCCTTGGTGCAGAACCCACTGGATATGACTGAGCTTTTACTTGCTTAAAACCTTGTTCAGGGACTTCCCTGATGGTCCAGTGGTTAAGACTCTGTGCTTCCACTGCAGGGGGTGTGGGTTCGATCCCTGGTCAGAGAACTAAGATCCCATATGTCACACTGCCAAAAAAAACACACCTTTTGGGCTTCCCTGGTGGCGCAGTGGTTGAGAGTCTGCCTGCCAATGCAGCGGACGCGGGTTCATGCCCCAGTCCAGGAAAATCCCACATGCCGTGGAGCGGCTAGGCCCATGAGCCATGGCCGCTGAGCCTGCGCGTCTGGAGCCTGTGCTCCGCAACAGGAGGGGCCGCAACAGTGAGAGGCCCGCGTACCGCAAAAAAAAAAAAAAAAAAACACACCTTTTTCATAGATGTGGCCTCCTCTTGAACCTTATCAGCCCTGATCTGCTGTGACCCAGTTGCCTGCCGCCAGAATGACCCTTGACTGCCTGGCACCAAGCCACGCCACCCTCCTGTGCTGATACAGACTGCGGATCAGGAGTTTCATTCATGCTAGTCTGGCCTGGTAGGACTGACCTGCTTGCCACCACCTATGTCCCTGAGGTTCCCTCTCAGGCTGCCCACCCATGCTCAGCACTTTGCCAGGCCAGGACATGCCCTGCAGTACACAGGAGAGAAAAGTGGGCAGCAGGCCTAGTTCTGACAGCTGTCAAAGAGACACGTGATACTTGGGTGCAGCTCTGAGCTCTGCATACAGCCACTGATGATCCCAGGTCCAAACTCCAGGGGAGTAAGTCTCTCCCTCTACCACCCCTCCCTCCATCAGGTCACCGAGGCCAGAACTATTATATGAGTACAAGTTTTAAGCGTAGACTTAGGTGTGTGCATTGCTTAGGGTAATATTCCTGAAGGCGGGGTCAGGGTACCTATACTGATGAGCCTGAGGCAGAAAGGGAGCTCTCCACGGAACAGCCCTCACAACACACCAGTGCTTTCGTCCCTGCGGCTCCCCCGGCAGGAACAGGGCAGCCCATAGCAGGGATGCCGAGCCCCAGTCCTATCCCAGATGACGAGCTTACTGTGCAGCTCTCTGCTGGGAACTGGACTGCAAGCCTGTTGTTAAAAAAGGCCCACATCGTCTGTCTTGTTTCTCCAGCAGACTTGAAACATTGTCACTTAAAGAAACAGTTATTTAAGAGAGAGAAGGAAGGATCTTTATGACTTCATTTAAAATGTTTTTGGGCTTCCCTGGTGGCGCAGTGGTTGAGAGTCCGCCTGCCGATGCAGCAGACACGGGTTCGTGCCCCGGTCTGGGAAGGTACCACATGCCACAGAGCGGCTGGGCCCGTGAGCCATGGCCGCTGAGCCTGCGCGTCCGGAGGCTGTGCTCCGCAGCGGGAGAGGCCGCAGCAGTGAGAGGCCCGTGTACCGCAAAAAGAAAAAAAAAAAGTTCTTTCTCAGGTTTGTGCATGAAGGAGGCAGAGAGGGAGGAGAACAGGGATGTTCTCGTCCGTGAGAATAGGATTCTGCCTGCTTTACCCACCTTTTTTGTAGCGTAGAGAGAGACAGTGGATGCTTGATTACAGCTAGACAGGTCAGAGTGGTCAAGCGTTAGAGGCACTGGGTAGAGAAATTCTGAGAAATCTGTCTGTAAATATAAAGGAAGGTGATAACGGTTGATTCAAGTGAAGGAAGTTACTCTGGAGTAATATAGAAGAATAGTCTGAAAGGTGGCTCGGAATAATTACTTTAGTAACTCATTCCAATATTTATTAATGTCTGTAGTGATACGTAGAGAACTTGTTGTGGGGGAAGGCAGTCAGCAGTGGTGAAGAGGTTCAGTGCCTGACATTCTGCCGTGACTTAGATTTTCAGCGTTTTAATCAAGTTTGGTTTTTTGTTTTGGTGGGGGTTCTTTTGGTTTTTTGTTTTCGTTTTTGTTTTGCCTCTTAGAAATCTTGTTCTGTGTTACAAGAAGAAAGAATCAGGACAGAATTGATTAGGGGCAGATGTCTAAAGGGATACAAAGAAGTATCTGACTCCAACGTTACTTTCCCTTCAGAAAGTGCTCCAGTTTCTTTCATCATTGTTACAGGCAATTTGTAGGGAGATTAGCTATGATTTTTTATTACTTAATACCAGTTACTTTGTTCTGTATTGTCTTAGCTAATCAGACTCACTTTTTCTTTGATAGCGGTGTGGTTTCTTTAAAAGCACGCATATTTTTCTGATTATGAAAGCAATGCATTTTTACTGCATAAATTTGGAAAACAAAACAAGAATAAAGAAGAAAAATAAATCACCCATAACCCCATCATGAGATAAAATAGTAATATTTTTTTTTATTTATCTTTTCCTATGCATTTAGACATGTATGTGAAACTAACATATGAGCGTTTTCCTATGTTACTGAAAATTCTAAAAGTATTTAAATCTTTCTGCCCTTTTTTGGATGTTTACTCTGCTTCTATATTTCGTGTTATAAATAATACTGATGAATAGCCTGCTGATAAATCTCTTTGTCTCCATCTCTGATATGTTCTTTAGAATAAATTTCTGAACGTGGAATTGCTGGATCAAAGTTGTGAACATTTTTAAGGCTTTTGATATATTTTGCCAACATGTATTCAGGGAAAAATGTTTCATTTAAATTCTTGACCAGCAGTGATTGAGTGTACCTGTCACCTGTGTACTGGGTACAAACTCCACACAATACCAGAATAAAACATGCTAGATCAGTGTGGCTTTTGATATACTGGTTTTACGCAGTTAAGAATGATAAAGCTATTTTTTGGCGGCCAAACTGGTTACTATTTTGCATGCATATTTTCAATGAGAGATTATATTGTGTATTTCTCTCCTTTTTTTCTTGCATTTGACTTTGTTTGGGGGCTGCAGGTCGTGTCCAGCCTTCAGCCATCGGACATGTTCGTTCTTGGAGCAACATCCCCTTTATCACGGTACCCCTCAGTCGTACACATGGCAAGTCTTTTGCCCACCGCAGTGAGCTGAAGCATGCCAAGAGAATCGTGGTGAAACTCGGAAGTGCCGTGGTGACCCGAGGGGATGAATGTGGCCTGGCACTGGGGCGCCTGGCATCTATTGTTGAGCAGGTAATTGCAAAGATGGAAAATTCAGCTGAACTAAAACAAAATCTGCTTTTTAAGCTGTCATTTCAGGTTTCTCAGCTCGTAAAATTAATTCTGATTTGAGAACAGTAGATTTCAACCCAGTCTGAAAACTCTGTTTTCTGATGAAGGTGCCACTGGGAGACAGCATCCCAGGGCAAGCAGAGGGGGTGTCAAGGAGTGGAGTTGATTTCATGCAGTTCATCCCTCAAGCTTCTTAGTGAGAACGAGCTGTGTATGTCAGTGATTCTTAATCCTGGCTGCACATTAGAATCTCCTGAGAGGCCTGGAGGTGCCTGGGCTTCACACTCAACCATTTAATAAGTATCTCTGGGATGGGGCTCAAACATCTGTGTTTTTAAAGTTCCCCAGGTGATTGATATGTAGTCAGGGTTGAGTACCCAGATGGACTTGTGTGAATGTTGAGCTTTTCTTTTTTTTTCCTGTTTTGCTGGGCTTTATCTTTTCTAGTTAGCCTAGTAATTTTGAAATAAGTATGAGCTATCATTGCAGAGATTTCCCAAGTTCAGATTATAGTGAAAGAACTTACCAGACTCCACAGAGAATACCCATATAAGGCTTTCATTTAAAGGCAAAGGGATACAAGGCCACAGAGGAAGTGTAAGCAGGCATTGGGGGTCTGAGAGACATCCTATGCGCAAGCCCATCCCCCACCCCCCAGAGTCTTTTATTTGCACAGAGACCACACTCTGTCTCTAGACTGAATCACCAAAAGATCTGAGCAAGGAATCTTGGCTTTTGAAGGCCTCACAGCAGAAGTTTTCAGTGGGAACTTTATGCCCCACTGGCCATGGAGTCAAACCAGGCTGACCACTGATAGTTTATCAGTAAAGAAACTGTCCTTTGGGGTCATCGTGGGAGTTTTGGACTTTAAATGTCACGTCGCAAATCCCACTACCTTTATCTTTTCCAAGAGCAGTGATCAGCAAACTTTTTCTGTAAAAGGCCAGATGCTAAATATGTTAGTCTCTGTAGGCTCTACAGTTTCTGTCTCAGCTGCCATTGTAGCACAAAAGCAACCTTAGACATACATAAATGAACAAGCATGGCTGTGTTCTGATAAAATTTTATTTTCAAAAACAGGCACAGGTCAGATTTGACCTGCAGGCCATAGTTTGCCAACCCCTGACCAAGAGTCAAAAAAAAACAAACATCCAAGTATCCTGGAGATAAAGCTAGAACTTTTCCATTCTAGCTGTAATTCAGCTCTATATTCCATAGCCGTATTTTCAGTTTTAAAAAACAATTTTGCTTTAGTTGGTATTAGAAAACTACTAACCTGAAATTTGATGGAATTTTCTTCATATATTTTCTGTACTAAGCAATTATTATCAAATCTGCCTTTCACATTGAGTCCCTCAGATCAATGCAGTGTAACAAATATTTATCAAAGGGCTACATTGTGAGGGCCTTAACAGACCTCTAAGGTTGTCTCTGCCCTTGGGGAGCCAGAACTGGGACTCCCAAAATAATTAGGTGATTGTTCAAGGCAGATAATATCCAAATGAGAGGGCACAAATGACAGTGACTGACAGGTCCAGAGGTGGGAAGGTCAAATGAGAGTGTGGTCATTCTTGGGACTTCCTAGGAGAGCTGAGACTCAGGGTGGGCCTTTGTGACTGATAGGATTTGCACCAGCAGAGGGGAAATGTTCTATGCTGCTAAGTGCACATTGTGAATGGTGCCCCTGGAATTGTGTAGCCTGATGGCTCTGGGGACAGGGAGGCTCTACAATTAGCTTCCAGGTGGGAGACAAAAGCAGGAATGAGTATGGCATGCTGATGGGCCAGAGAGGAGGTGAGCTTGAAAGCAGTGGTGGTGATCTCATCAGGGAGAATGTGTATAATTCCATTAGGCAGGGCTTTGAAACCAGGTAGAGGACTTGGGGTTCAGTCTAGGAGGAAGATTGAAGATTTTGAGCAAAGGAGAAACTTGATGAAAACAGTGGGGAGAACCTGGTAATGGTTTGCTTAGGTTGCCAGCTCTCCTTCTAGGGACACCCCTGGACCTTAAGCAACGGTTTTCTAGATCAGTGCAGTACTAACATATGGAGTCAACTGTCTTGTCCAAGGCATCTGATCATGTTAGATGGACTCAGGAGGTGACTTAAACAGGCTTCCGTTAGTCAAAGATGGGAATATCTGAACATCAATAATTACTGCACTGAATTTAAACACATGAAATATGTTTAAATATATGAATCACAATTATACCTTAAAAAAAATTCATTGGTCATCTTGAAGGATTCTAGAGAACCTACTCATTTTGGAAACTGGTAAATAAAGGTAAAGAGACACATATCTGTGCTGCCTTTCAGATACAAACCATACCTCAAGGTAGCCAAATATTTAATGAAGGAAAGTTTCCCTTTATGGAAATAAAGAAGAAATTCATGAATTAGAATATCAGCATTTTATAGCCCCTAATGAATTAATAGGTCTTGGTGATGATCATCAACAGTAACTAACATCACAAAAAGAAAGACAGTCAGGCCTTATGTGTCCCCTTGATGGACACCATGACCTGTAAAGAATTCTTGACAAAAAAAAAATCAAGCCTTCATACCTAACAGCAGTTTGCAAGAAATAGAATACTATACCACAGAGGCAGAAACAGGAAAGTCAAGGCTGAGAAACCCTAAAGGACAAATAACCCAGTTTCTTTAACAAATTACAAGGGAAAAGATTATAGAGAGGAACCTATGGATTAAAAGTGAATTAGGAGACACTTCAACTAATTGCAATGTGTGGGCTTAATTTTCATCTTAATTTGAGCAAGCTGAAAAAATTGGGGAAATGTGAACACTGACCAGATATTTGATATTAGGAAATTATTGAAATATTTTAGACAATAATGGTTTTGTGGATGTGTGCATATACCCTCTGTTTTAGCAATTGCTTTCTGAAATATTTACAAATGAAATAATGTGTCTGGAGCCTGGGATTTGTATTAAAGTAATGGTGGAGGGACTTCCCTAATGATCCAATGGCTAAGACTGTGCGCTCCCAATGCAGGGAGCCCAGGTTCAGTACCTGGTCAGGGAACTGGATCCCACGTGCCACAACTAAGAGTTCACGTGCCTCAAGTAAAGATCCTGCATGCCTCATATAGTCACCTTGTCTTGCAGGAATGTACAGTGGAGAAAGGACAGCCTCTTTAATAAGTGGTGCTGGGAAAACTGGACAGGTACATGTAAAAGTATGAGATTAGAACACTCCCTAACACCATACACAAAAATAAGCTCAAAATGGATTAAAGACCTAAATGTAAGGCCAGAAACTATCAAACTCTTAGAGGAAAACATAGGCAGAACACTCTATGACATAAATCACAGCTAGATCCTTTTTGACCCACCTCCTACGGAAATGGAAATTAAAACAAAAATAAACAAATGGGACCTAATGAAACTTCAGAGCTTTTGCACAGCAAAGGAAACCGTAAACAAGACCAAAAGACAACCCTCAGAATGGGAGAAAATATTTGCAAATGAAGCAACTGACAAAGGATTAATTTCCAGAATTTACAAGCAGCTCATGCAGCTCAATAACAAAAAAACAAACAACCCAATCCAAAAATGGGCAGAAGACCTAAATAGACATTTCTCCAAAGAAGATATAAAGATTGCCAACAAACACATGAAAGAATGCTCAACATCATTAATCATTAGAGAAATGCAAATCAAAACTACAGTGAGATATCATCTCATACCAGTCAGAATGGCCATCATCAGAAAATCTAGAAACAATAAATACTGGAGAGTGTGGAGAAAAGGGAACACTCTAGCTGGTGGGAATGTGAATTGATACAGCCACTATGGAATACAGTATGGCGGTTCCTTAAAAAACTACAAATAGAACTACCATATGACCCAGCAATCCCACTACTGGGCATATACCCTGAGAAAACCATAATTCAAAAAGAGTCATGTACCAAAATGTTCATTGCAGCTCTATTTACAACAGCCAGGAGATGGAAGCAACCTAAGTGTCCATCATCGGATGAATGGATAAAGAAGATGTGGCGTATATATACAATGGAATATTACTCGGCCATAAAAAGAAACAAAATGGAGTTATTTGTAGTGAGGGAGATGGACCTAGAGTCTGTCATACAGAGTAAAGTAAGTCAGAAAGAGAAAGAAAAATAACATATGCTAACACATATATATGGAATTTAAGAGAAAAAAAAATGTCATGAAGAACCTAGAGGTAAGACGGGACTAAAGACACAGACCTACTAGAGAATGGACTTGAGGATACGGGGAGGGGGAAGGGTAAGCTGTGACAAGGTGAGAGAGTGGCATGGACGTATATACAGTACAAAACATAAAATAACTAGCTAGTGGGAAGCAGCCGCATAGCCCAGGGAGATCAGCTCAGTGCTTTGTGACCACCTAGAGAGGTAGGATGGGGAGGGTAGGAGGGAGGGAGACGCAAGAGAGAAGAAATATGGGAACATATGTATATGTGTGGCTGATTCACTTTGTTATAAAGCAGAAACTAACACACCATTGTAAAGCAATTATACTCCAATAAAGATGTTAAAAAAAAAAAAAAAGATCCTGCGTGCCTCAAGTAAAGATCCCACGTGCTGCAACTAAGACCCGGCGCAGCCAAATGAATACATAAATAAAAGAGTTTTTTTTTTTAAATAAATAATTAAAATAAAATAATGGTGGAGCTATAAAAGGAATATTGGAGAGTGAGAAATTGGCCATGAGAGGTGGTTGTTGAAGCTGGGTGATGAGTACATAGGGTTTTATAGTTCGATTCTTACCACTTTGGTTAAGTATGACATTTTCTATGATGATAAGTTTTTTTTTTAAGATCATGGTTTATCATAGCTGTCTCCGAGTTCCTGAGCTAGGTTATAGGTTCAAGCATCAGGAGGAATGGACAGGTTAGGAATATTGAATCTTTGATTCTTTCGTGTGGATCCGTCCTAGGTGGGAAACAAAGTAACCAAAACTTGTTCTAGGCAGACAGAGTGGAAAAGCACTGTCCCTGGTCTAGCCAGAGGCAACCCATGAGAATCAGACATGCCCCAGAAACAGCTTCGTCTCCCCAGATCATGCCTTAGAATTTGAGAAGCCATCTGCTAAGTTTATGTTTCAATTCCTGGCTCCAGACTTGTATCCTGGGCTTTATTTCCTGAAACAACTGGATCTTCCGCATTATAGACTCCACATTTCTTCAAGTCCTGTGGTTGCCAAACCTACCTACACACCAGAATCTCCTTATTGAAAACTTCTCATTTCTATCTGCCACCTACTTATCAGATTCGAGGAAGCATGTAGGACTCTGTATTTTTACCAAACAACCTGGGTGATACTTCCAGAGCCAGCCCAGTGCTGGTCTGTAAACCGGCATTTGGGATCCACTCATTAGTCCACCCTACCTGAATCTCTTGTGATGAGAGGAAAGAGATATTACAAGGACTTGTGCCTTTTCCTTCCTCAATATCAGGTGTCAGTACTGCAGAATCAAGGCCGAGAGATGATGCTGGTGACTAGTGGAGCTGTAGCCTTTGGCAAGCAGCGCTTGCGCCATGAGATCCTTCTGTCTCAGAGCGTGCGGCAGGCCCTACACTCGGGGCAGAACCAGCTGAAGGAGATGGTAAGTGCAGCTTCCCCACCCCCTATAACAGGGTCCTCGGGCCTCCTTCCCTCGCCCCAGCCACACCTTGTCTGTTGGCATGTTACAGGCAATTCCAGTCTTAGAAGCCCGAGCCTGTGCAGCCGCCGGACAGAGTGGGCTGATGGCCTTGTATGAAGCCATGTTTACCCAGTACAGCATCTGCGCTGCCCAGGTGAGAGGCTGACCTCCACAGGGGGGGTGTGGGACCTGTGAGGGTGATTCCCGTGGAGCAAGGTGATATGAGCAGAGCTCTGGAGCCAGACTGCCAGGATACAGTCTCAGCTTCACCACTTGCTAGTTGGGAGATCTGGAGAAAGTTTTTAAGTCTAACCTTTTTGTGCCTCAGTTTCCTCATCTGAAAAATGAGGATGTCATCAGTGCCTATTGCAAAGAGGTTTTGGAAGGGCTCAGTGAGAAAATATATGAAAAGCATGTAATATGTCTGTTACATAGTACTTTCTCAGTAAGTGTTAGCTCTTGTTATTATACAAATAACTCTTAGGACTACTACAAGTACTGATACTTCTGAGGATAGAAAGGTTAGATATCTTTATTTCATTGGCTTCTTTGACTTCAGCTGGCTTGTTTCTCTTTGCACCTAGTTGCCTTATATAATAGATATCTACTAAGTGTTGAAGGGAAATGCTGGTGGTTGGTTGTTTTTTGTTTTTTTAATCATTTAATTTTTTTTTTTTTTTTGGCTGTGTTGGGTCTTCGTTGCGGTGCACGGGCTTCTCATTGAGGTGGCTTCCCTTGTTGCGGAGCACGGGCTCTAGACGTGTGGGCTTCAGTAGTTGTGGCTTGCGGGCTCTAGAGCACAGGCTCAGCTCAGTAGTGGCACACGGGCTTAGTTGCTCTGCGGCATGTGGGGTGTTCCTGGACCAGGGCTCGAACCTGTGTCCCCTGCATTGGCAGGTGGATTCTTAACCACTGCGCCACCAGGGAAGTCCAGTTGGTTGGTTTTTAATTCATTTAGCAAATATTTATTGAGCACCATGCGTACCAAGGAGTCTGTTAGACATTGGGGATACTGCAGTGAACAAATCAGCCATGGCCTAGTCCTCATGGAACTTAAAAATTTTTAGTGGTTCCCCCCTGAATGTGCTAGAACCTTCCTTCTACATTATTTCTTTTTTACCTAAATTTCCAGATATTTTTCAGTTGTGTTTTTAATCAGCTATACAACTACACACTAAATAGAAACATGTAAATATCACAAAACAACTGAAAAAACCTTACTCCCCAAGTTATTTTCAAATTTGCTGCCTCTGATCCTATCATTTACACAAATGTTATTATACACAGATGATGTTATGTATACATCCTTTCAGGTTTGGCTCTTGCATCTCCTATCACTTTTTCTGTTCTCCATCATTTTTTTTTTCTTTATTTTATTTATTTATTTTTGGCTGTGTTGGGTCTTTGTTTCTGCCTGTGCACGGGCTTTCTCTAGTTGTAGCGAGCGGGGGCTACTCTTCGTTGCGGTGCACAGGCTTCTCATTGCGGTGGCTTCTCTTGTTGCAGAACATGGGCTCTAGGCGCGCGGTCTCAGTAGCTGTGGCTCACGGGCTCTAGAGCACAGGCTCTGTAGTTGTGGCGCACAGGCTTAGTTGCTCTGCGGAATGTGAGATCTTCCTGGACCAGGGCTCGAACCAGAGTATCCTTGAGTAAGGGAGCTGAAACAGAAAGGCATGGACTTGGACACTTTCGCTTGTGGCTGGGACCCCACTCTCTGTAATCTTAGATTGTTTTTTTTCGGTTACATAAATGCAATGGAAATCTCAATTTTTGTCTCCTTTTATTATCATCTCTTTTTTCCTCCATAGTGCAGTGACAGTTTTAGTCTTCTTTTTAAAGTGCATGGAGCCAGGTGAGGAAACTTAGATCCAGGAACTATGCTTTTGTTTTGCTTTGTTTTTTCCCAGGTATGATACTTTTTGAGGTTTTTTGTTCGTTTGTTTGTTTTAGTCAAAGTATCATTAAAAATACTGTACATCAGCCATTGTTTTTATTAATATTGATGTAAAAGAGCTCTGTGCCGTCCAGTTTCCAGCAAGCCTTCATCCAGGGGCCCCTTCACTCCCACACCTTTGCCTTCCCCATGATCTGACCTGTAAGAAATCTTTACCCTTTGCACCTTATCCTGTGGTTCCTTGTTTTCTTTAGTAATCTTGTTTTGAAGACCATTATCAAGGGCTTTTGAAAATCTCCCATAAGTTGTTTGTCAGATTAAAGACTTAAACAAGGACAACAGCTATTTGTGATTCATAGAAATGAAACTTACTTGCATCCTAACAGATTGCCCTTTTCCAAGCACATACTTTTCTCTCTGGTCTCTTGTCTCCCATGTCTTGTTTGTTAAGCTGTTGGAGCCACAGGTGTTTTCATTGGACTTTTATACCTCCTGCCTGCGTCTCCTACACACACGTGTTTACTTTTATTGTTTGACCTTCCACCACCAGAACCAGGATCTATATATTCACCTTTGTCCCAGGCCTTTTTCCTCCAGGGCTAAACTTTCTGAAAAGACATTCATGATCTAACCCATTCCATATTCCCCAAATCATCAACATTTTTATTCTCCATCCCAACAGCTAGTACAGGGTCTGGCATTTCAGAGGTACTCAATAATTTTTTTATCAAATGAGTAAATTATTTCCCTTGGTGATATTATCATTTTGTCTTCTTCGCCCACATTTTCCATATCATTAAGGCTGCTGTCATCTTCTCAGTTACCATAGCCAGATCCTAGTCCAGGGCTTAACCATTCCCACTTGGACTGTTTCAGTACCTTCCAAGAATTCTTGGCCATCTGCCTCCAGCCTTTTCCTACTTCAGCGCTGCCCTGCATCACAAGAACCCTCTTCCATGAACATTGCAGGGATTTCACTGAAACATTTATTCCTGAGCTTCGGAGTTTGTTACCATTTTGTTTCTTGCTATCACCCCCCTTTATTTTTCTCTCCTGCTAAACATTGCCTAATACCCTGATTCAAGCCAGGGAGTGGAGCTGTTAACTGGCCCCCACACCCGGCTCTCCACTCTGCCTTTGAGCAGCTTGTGTGCATCCTGTCCCCTGAACGAAGTTATGTCAGCCCTTCTTTCAGTTTGTGACTAAAGACTCACCTCCGTAAACCTCTCAGACTCATCCCACTTGACCGTGTCTTTGCTGACTCTGGCAGTGGTCAGCCACAGAGCAAAAACAGGAACAACATGGCCCTATTCCATGTGGTTTAATACATTTTCCAGGCAGAGTAACCATTCATTCACTCACTCACCACATGTTTCAGTACCTACTATGTATGGCCAGACTTTGAATCAGACGCTGGGATACAAAGATATTTTAGAAATTTATGGCAGTCATTACTCCCTCCAGTATCCCTCTAAAGTAGATACATTCATTTTCTTAATTTTGTAAATGGACGAGATTTCATAGCTCTCTGAGGATTAAAGTACTTTTGCAAGACGTCTTAAGCATCCTAAAATAAATCTTCCAGGTGATTCTAACTTTTTTCCAATCTCCAAAAGAATTGTATAAGTCTCCAAAGATGTGTGTTCCATTCTGAACTGTACGGGATCCAAGAAACCTAAAGTTTAACTCCTTTACTCTTAGTATCCTTTGGATGCTTTTCCTCAGAAGTTCGTCATTTTCCTGTCTCCTGCGTTTTCAATCTCTTTAACCCTTTTATTTTTATTTTTTTAACATCTTTTTTGGAGTATAATTGCTTTACAATGGTGTGTTAGTTTCTGCTTTATAACAAAGTGAATCAGCTATACATATACATATATCCCCATAGATTTTGGTGACCAATTTGGATTTCCACGATGAACAGAAGCGCCGGAACCTCAATGGGACACTTCATGAGCTCCTCCGAATGAATATCGTCCCCATTGTCAACACAAACGATGCTGTTGTGCCCCCAGCAGAGCCCAATAGTGATCTCCAGGGGGTAAATGTGGGTAAAGTATTACCGAGGGTTGAGCATACTGTAGACACTAATGCCATGCTATGCTGCATGTACTAACACTGGACATTGGGCATAAACAAGATGGAGACATGAGAGAAGCTGGCATCCTGGAGCAGTGGCTGCATAAGCTCTTCTGAAGACAGGGGTTTTCGTTCAACTGGGTGAGGCGCAATAGTGATTTAAGGTGGTGCTGTGAGCATGGCTTGTGTATGTCAGTGGATAGAAGGGTGCATATTTGGAAAGGGGGTTGCCAGTAGGCATGGTGTTTTGCAAACTGAAAGCCCTGTAAGAGCTGTCACGCACATACTCAGGGTTGTTAATTTTTCCTGCCAGAGCCTAGCTGAGTACTTCCGTGAACTTCTTTTTGAACTGCAAAGCTCACGACTTTTTACCTGCATTTTAGGTTATTAGTGTTAAAGATAACGATAGTCTGGCTGCCCGTCTGGCTGTGGAAATGAAGACTGACCTCTTAATTGTCCTTTCAGATGTAGAAGGTACAAAGTAATGCCTTTTCTTTTCATCCAGTCTTTGTTTTAAATACTATATGTTTGAGCACATGAGTTCCCCTCTTTGAGTGCTTCTGATCTTTTTAACTATGGACCGTTATTTTCTGAGCCATATGGTCCAAAAAGGGTTTTATGATTCAAAAGAAGGTGGGGGTAGTCTGGGAGATGAAGTTTGAATGCTGAAATGTTATTTCCAGGCACTTTAATTTTTTTTTTTTTTATAACTGCTTTATGGAGATACAATTCACGTAACATATAATTCACCTATTTGAAATTTATATTTCAGTGATTTTTAGTATATTCATACAGTTGTTCAACCCGCACCACAATTTAGAACATTTTTTTTTATCACCCCGTCAAGAAACCCATACCCATTAGCAATCATTCCTCACTTCCCCTGAAACTCTCCAGCCCTTGGCAACCTCTAATCTACCTTCTGTCTCTGTTGATTTGCTTGTTCTAGACATTTTATATAAGTGTGATCATACAGTATGTGATCCTTTGTGATTGGCTTTTTTCACTTAATGTTTTCAAGGTTTATTGATATTATAGCACATATTAGTACTTCATTTATTTTTATTGCCAAATAATATTCCACTATATAGATATACTACGTTTTAGTTACCTACCCGTGAGCTGATAGACGTTTAAGCTATTGTGACTAATGCTTCTGTGAACATTTGTGCGCAAGGTTTGGTGTGAAGATGCTTTTTATTTTACTTAGGATTAGAATTGCTGGATCATATGTTTAGCCTTTTGAAGAAATACCAGCCTGGTTTCCGAAGCAACTGCACCATTCTACATTTTCCCAGCAGTGTATGAGGGTTCTAGTCTCTCCACATCCTCACCAACACTTCCCTCTTGGTATCTGCCTTTTGGATTATAGCCATCCTAATGGGTGTGAAGTGATACCTCACTGGGGTCTTAATCACTTTTAGTTTTAATGTAAATCACAAGACACATTATTTTAAATTGGATTTTTGTGGCAGAAAATCCAGGCTGTATGGCCACTGTGTTCTTCTGTGTTACTCTTTTCCTCTCTGCTTTCACCTTCTTCGTGGAGGGGCCCCTCTTGGCTCCAACTTGGCTCTCCATTCACTCTTCTCACTTTCTTAAGCTATTGCCATTTTACATTTTGACCCATAGATGTGGTAGATGTGTCTAAAATAGGCCAAACCTACAGGATCCCAAAAGTCCCCCATTACATTCCCAGGAAGTCAGAAAAACCTATTTAGTTCCCTGCCCACACCCATGGCTGGTTAATGTGGCAGGACTTGTTCCCCAGTTTACGCTTCAGCAGCAGAAGTGAAGGGCAGGGGGCTGCCTGGTGGAGGCAGGCACAGGTACCAGTGCTGTGATCTGTCTTCTGCGCACATGGAGGACCAGAGACATCACACTTACAGATCAGTATCTTTCCCTGTATGAAGTCTTGGTGCCATGTTTATTCACTATAAATTTGAAGTCTCAGGATAGGAACAACTAAGCTGGGGTAAGAGTAAGCCACTCTGGAGAACAAGGCATTTTGGTTAGTCACAAGATTTTTTTTCAACTTCTGATATGTACAAATACTGTGCTATAGGTGCTTAATAAATGTCAATTTATTCACCCTTTTAGCAGCCCTGCAAAGTAGGTAGGTTAGCCTATTATTCAGATGAAGAAATTAAAAACTGAGTTCACATTAGTTAAATGGTTTGTTCAAAGTCACATAGCTAGTACTTGGCAGAGGCTGGTTTCAAATCTAAATCTTTTCAGTTTAAAAATCTACACTCTTCTCTCCTATACTGCCTAGCAAGACAAAGGATATGAGTTTGAGAGATCAATATATAAAATCCAACTTGAACTAGACTCTAGTAAACCTTAGTTTTAATGCAGCCCCAAACACCAAAACTGGTCGTTGGCAGGCTTATGCTTTTAACTCTGATTAGTTATCCACTGAATATTGATTTTTAGAACAATATCTGAATTTTAAATATGCTCTTGGTGGGTTTGAGAGCTGCTATAAGGAGGAAGAGGAGGAGGCAGAATATCAGAATGCTAGGAATGCCTAGGCGTCTCTGGGGGCTGGCCTTAGAATTGTCCAGTACTACTCATGATCTCATAGCATAGTGCCTTCTGAGAAGAAACCAGCAGAAGACCCTGGGAACTGTGGGGTGCTGTGTTGAGGCAGATAGGGGTTGTGAGAGGTTATTTCTGTCTCCCTGTAACTGCTGCTCGTGGTTTGCACTACTTTGATGTGCACTGGACACTGATGTCCTCACTGCTCTGGTTCACTTACTCTCCTAGAGAGGATGCACATGGCACGGTTGTGTTAAAGGTTTGGAATAGGGCTTCCCTGGTGGCGCAGCGGTTAAGGATCCGCCTGCCAATGCAGGGGACACAGGTTCGAGCCCTGGCCTGGGAACACCCCACATGCCACAGAGCAGCTAAGCCCGTGTGCCACAACTACTCGAGCCTGAGCTCTAGAGCCCACAAGCCACAACTACTGAGCCCACGTGCCACAACTACTGAAGCCTGCGCGCCTAGAGCCCGTGCTCTGCAACAAGAGAAGCAACGACAATGAGAAGCCCACGCACCGCAACGAGGAGTAGCCCCCGCTGTCCGCAACTAGAGAAACCTCATGCACAGCGACGAAGACCCAACACAGCCAAAAATAAATAAATTAATTAATTAATTAAAAAAGAAAAGATTTGGAACAGTGGAGCACAGGGGTATATTTTAGCACAGGAAAAGCAGTAACTTAAAAACCAAAAACGTCACTGCCTAAAATGTCCTTCAGCCAGTTCCTGACCACTAGCAGTTCCTCCCTGTCTGTGTCCCCCTTAGACTTTGACATGACTCCATTTTCTTAGGCCCTCTTTTCCCCTTCTAAGGCTCAGACACATTCTTTTTTGAAGTGAAATTGTGAGGATTTTTAATCTCGGATGGTATGCATATAACATTTTGTGTACCTCTTATTTTATGTCACGCTACTCAGTTATAATGAGGACACAGGCTTTGTGGTGACAAATCCAGACTGAAAGCCAAGAGTCATGCGCTCTTCTGCTGACTCAGCCTAACCTTCAGAAAGGCTTACCCATAATGTGGAGAGTATAATGTGACTGTTTCAAAGGGTACTGTGAGAGTTAATGAGAACCTGTTTCATATGTCATGCCCTTGGAAAGTCACATTAAACAGTATACAGCTGCTGCACTGTTTGTGCAAAAGCCACTCATCTTTTTCAGTTGCATCCTTTTTTTTTTTTTTTTTTTTTTTTTT
>RJWK010025603.1:0-27581 GCA_004363435.1 Platanista minor | reverse complement strand
GCCGAGGAAGTCGCGCCCAGGTGAAGGTTAGAACAGATTTTATACAGGCAAGAGGAAGGAGGGGCCTTCTGGACCAGGAGGGCGCCTCTTTTGGGTGAAGCAGCCCCTTATTTGGTAGTTTCCTTGGCAATGTCGGAAACCAGTTGCGTCAGCTTCAGGACCGTTGATTCTGCCCTCCGAGAGCGGAAAGGTTGGAGCCATGTTGTTAGATAAGCAGGGATGAGCAAGAAGGTTGGGGCCATGTTGTTAGATAAGCAGGGATGAGCAGGAAGGTTGGGGGCGTGTTGTTAGATACCAGTCGCATCGGCCACCTCTAGGCTGGAAAGTCCCTACCAGCTCTTAGTTTCGGGGTGGGCCGAGTTTCGGGGCGGGGGCTTTTCAGTTCGATCCGGCCAAACATGGGTAAGTAAAGTCTCATGGGGAATAGCCTGTTCTTTGCTGGTGGTGTTCAAGGCCAGGGGAGTCACTGAGCATGGTTAGGAAGATAGGATAATTAGGGAAGAGCTAGTCTCCTCCATGTGGAGATGGTTCTTGAACTGGCCTTGAAGACCAGGAGGATGTGACTGAACAAAGGAAGAGGATTACCATCATGAATAAGGAGATGGAGATGGGAAAGAGCTGGATGTTCTAGGCTCATGAGGAGCATGGTTTTACTGCAGTGGGTTGTTTATATTAAGTGAGTGTGTTAGTTAGGTAAACCCAGGGCCAGATCATGGAGAATGTTAAAATCTGGTTAAAAGAGTACAGGGTTGAGAGAAGAAACAGGATTCCAATCCTAAGACCCTTTCACTCTCAGCACATGAGCCAGAACTATTTCTTTTTCCACAGCTGAACTGATAAACTCACTTGGATCTGCACTTGTTCTATCCTCCAACTTCAGTGAAAACATCTGTGGACGTCTTTTTACCTCTATGCTTTCTTCTGTGCGTGTGTGGACATTTTAACTGCTTTTAAGTGTCCAATTTATTGGTATTAGTTACATGATGTGCAACCATCACCACTATCTTTTTAAAAAAATTTTTATCACCACAAACAGAAACTCTGTACCCATTAAGCAATAACTTCTCATCCTCCTGCCCTCCCCTCAGCCCTTGGTAACCTTTGATCTACTTTCTGTCTCCATGTATTTGCCTACTCTAGATACCTCATGTAAATGAATCATACAGTATTTGTCCTTTCGTGTCTGGCTTATTTCACTTAGCTTCATGTTTTCAGGCTTCATCCATGTTGTGGCATATGTCAGAACCTCATTACTTCGTGGCTGAGTAGCATTCTCTTGCATGGATATACCACTAAATTGTCCTTTTGAAATGAAATGAAATGGCAATAGTATAGTTTTTTTTTTCCTTAATGACGTTATTTGCAAAATTAAAAGTTGTCAACCTTAAGTCAGTCCCTGAAATTATTTTGAATCTTTACTTATCAATCAAAGCAAAGTCTGGGGACCACACTCTAGGACATATGTCCTTTACAATGTGCTAGTTTGTTTTGGCACCATCAAAAATGGTTTGTAACATGGATTCGGTAGGTTCAAAGGATGTTTGTTCGCTAACGGCTTTCTTTTCTCCTCATTCTTATCTCTGGACGACATAGAATTTTCCTTCAAAAGAAATACCTTTTCATTATTTCTTGGCATTAGAGCTTTCCAAGGAGGTGAAAGGATGCTTTCCTGATGTGATGCAATGATGAGACAGAGATGGGGGACAAAGGTATACTTTACAAACAAACACAATTTTTTAAAAAATATGGGAAACAGTGAGAAGACGGGATTAGTTAACTTTAGTGAGTAATTAGACCCCAAAGTGTACTCACTCCACAGTGCTTTAAGCCAGCAGGCCTGGTGTTTTTAATTATGAGGCTAGGGCTCTCATAAATAAAAGCAAAGTCAAAATAGGTAGTTGGCAGTATTCTAAATCTGTGTGTATGAAAATAGAGTATCAGGCAGGTGACATCTCAGAGTTTTAGCCACTTAGGTCTACTTGGAGAAGCTACTTTTTATATTTTTAGTAATTTTCCTAAGGTGGGTCCTGAATCTCTTCTCCCCATCGCTGAGAATCCTTGCAGTGCCTCTCTTTGGAGGCTGGGATGAATGAGTACTATATGTGTTCACAGTCACTTACTAGAAAGGTAACACAGGAGAATCCCCACCACCATAGTCTGGAGCTGTCGGGGTAGTGGAAGATGACCCTGCTGAATTGGGCAATATAGTGTCGCAGACGTGGTTATGATTAGAGAAGCAGTAGGAATAGAGGAAGAAATGAAAGGGGAAGAATGTTTTCATAGGAAAATCTCAGGAAATGAACAAGAAGTTCCCACAGAGTTCATCTAGTCCAAGCTCAAGACACTAAATTCTGAGAAGTTATATACCTTTTAAAAAAAATTTTATTTAAGTATAGTTGATTTACAATGTTGTGTAATTTCTGTGCAGCAAAGTGACTCAGTTATATATATATATATATACACATACATATATATTCTTTTTCATATTCTTTTCCATTATGGTTTGTCACAGAATATTGAATATGGTTGCGTGTGCTATACAATATGACCTTTCTGTTTATCCATCCTATATATAATAGTTTGCGTCTGCTAATCCTAAACTCCCATTCCTTCCTCCCTTACCTCCCTCCCCCTTGGCAACCACAGTCTGTTCTCTTTATCTGTGAGTCTGGTTTTGTTTTGTAGATAGGTTGATTTGTTTCGAATTTTAGATTCCACATATAAGTGATATCACTTGGTATATTGGTCTTTCTCTTTCTGACTTACTTTGCTTAGTATGATAATCTCCAGTTGTATCCATATTGCTACAAAGGACATTATTTCAAGAAGTTGTATATCTTATCTTGATCAAGTTCATAGCGATGAATTCTCCTTATTTCTAATCAGAGCTTTTTCTTCTGCACCAAAGGAAGAGGCTAGTGGGAGTAAGGTGGTAAAAGTATAATGAGGTTGGTTTTGATCTACTGTTCATGAAAAAACAGGTAAAGGCCCTATTAAGTGGGCTTAGTTTACCTGGATTTCAACTGTCAGGGTAAGGAAGCCATATGTTATTATTTGTCAGTATTGGTGATACGTTTAATATAAAAAAAAATTACCAAGGAATTAATTTTATTTATTTATTTATTTTATTTTCGGCTGCGTTTTGAGTCTCCGTTGCTGCACGTGGGCTTCCTCTAGTTGTGGTGAGCTGGGGCTACTCTTCACTGCAGTGCGTGGGCTGCTCATTGCGGTGGCTTCTCTTGTTGTGGAGCGCGGGCTCTAGGCACACGGGCTTCAGTAGTTGTGGCACACAGGCTCAGTAGTTGTGGCTGGCGGGCTCTAGAGCGCAGGCTCAATAGTTGTGGCGCATGGGCTTAGTTGCTCTGCGGCGTGTGGGATCTTCCCGGACCAGGGCTCAAACCTGTGTCCCCTGCATTAGCAGGCAGATTCTCAACCAGTGCACCACGAGGGAAGCCCCAATTTTCTTTATTAATGTGGTACCATTGAGGGCCATGGGAAGAGATGAGATTTGGATTTATAAATAAGTATTCATATTTATCCTGACTATGATGTGTTGGGGAGAGATAACCAACACTGACCTCCCAGGGTTATCTCATGTTTCTTCCTCATTCGCTCACATGACAGGATATTTATAACATAACCCAACTTAGTGCCCTGGCTCCTTCTTGGGATTTTGACGAACTCTTCTCTATATAATGGCAACTGTTCTAGGCCCATTTGGACTCTAGAGGAACCCAATATGAAATTATTATCATTCCAAGTTACCTAAAGATAGCTAGGCTCTCTGAGATTGAGGAATAGTACGATAAGAGGAAATCTAGTCTCACGTCTGATTGTTCCTTCATAACGCTCTCCGTCGCATTGCAGGCATGGCTTGGGGAGAAGGCTATCTGTTTTGATCAAGGTAAGAGCCTGGGAAAGGGTACGGCAGTAATGGAGACAGAAAAGAAAGCCCACATTTACTGAGTATTGACTGTATGCAGGCACTATGCATGCTAGCTTACTGGATCTTTACAATAATCCTAAAATGGAGTGTTTTTATGTTATAGTTGAGGACGTTAGGATGAGAATCATACATTTGATTCTGAGATTCAGGATTTCATAATGCACAAAGTGGTCTTACCTTACCAGCGATGTTCATGGACAAAAACACCTACATCCACTTTTGACGATTAAGAAGTCCTGTTGAAGTATTGTATAACTAGGATATTTCAGTGTTCTTTACCCATACTTTTTAAGGTTATGATGAAGAAAAGGGTCTGAAAGGGGTCTTCTCTGCCATCCAGAAAGGCCCTCTGGATGGTAGCACCTCTCCAACCTTCTTTGCCCCTTACTTTGACTTTCTTTTCTTTCTTGAACTTAGCACCACTTGGCATATACATACTTGTTTATTATCTATTTCTTTTATGAGAAAGGGTAAGCTTCATGAGATGTGATGCAAGCTCCATGAGATCAGGAGCTTTATTCTGTTCAGTCCCTAAAAGAAGGCCTGGCACATAGTAGGCCTAAATATTTGATGGCTGTGTTAATGCCAGAAACTTCCTAAGAGTTGGTGGCTCAGAATCAGCATGGGTCTTGAGTAAACAACAAAACCAAAAAGGAGATTATTCACATAAAGAGAAATGTAAAAGAATGCATGAGCTGTTGAGAATAGACAAGAGGGGGAAATAAAAAAGAAAAAGAAAAAAAACTTCTCTTTAATTCCATTCATAAGAAACCCATTCCTATGTTTTACATGTGAAAATGTTTCATGTGCCATCTCCTTCACCCAATAGTTATCCTAAAGAGGGATTTAAAAATAAGTATCCAAGGTACAGCTGTTTTCCCATTTAAACAGCAGTCAAAAAAGAGCCCGAAGTGACAGTTTTCCTATCTGGCCACTGTTCCGTTGTCTGTAACTGCTTTATGACATTTTGGGAAAACACAGCTAAAAACAAGTTAGTGCTGAGGTGGGTGTGCTTCTGATTCCTTCTCCTCTTCAGAGCACAGCTGAGTTGGAAACATAAAACATAGCCTGTGGCATTGCTGGATTCTCTGGAAGGGTGCTCTTCACATTCAAGATACTGAAAGGAATTTCTCCTAGAAACTGCAGTGGAGCCACACTGGCACGTGAGGGCTAACTGTTAGTCTGGTTTTGGATCTCATAAACATGCCCTACTTTGGAGGTGTAAGGAGTGAGGGCAAGACTGAGCAGTAGGACAGCCTGGGAACTCTTCACTGCAGTCCCCTTAGTCACTGTGGCTTGGCGGTATCTATGGTGCTGGTGATGGTTGAGCTCCATCTCTCCAAGGGCAGGGCTCAGCCTTGGCATGGTGGTTGGCAGCACCGAGAAGGGCAGGCCACACCAGGCCTCAGAGGAGACTGGCCCGAAATGTTTACAGCCATGTCTCCCTCCCCATTCTCCTCAGGTTGTTGGGTCACTGAATCTGTTTCCTGCCTCCCAGCTTAAAGTCCTTGAGGAGAATTCCAGTAACATCTAGAGGAAGGGCTGGAATATAAAAATTCTCTCTCCCAGTCCTCTTTGGGGGTAAATCTGAGGTTTGGGTAAAATTCTCAACATGTAAAGATGAGTAAATAGAAATTCTCCTCACACAGTTTGGGACCCTGTACAAAGTTAACATAATTAAGACAACAGAGCCTAACATTCAAGAACCATTCATACAATTACCAAAATATTTATTATCTCTCATGTACCTGACATTCTTCTAGATGCTTAGACTAGAGCAGTGAACAAAAATCCCTGCCTTCATGGAACATATATTCTATCAGAGAGAAAATTTTTTTTCTGAAGGAAAGAAGGAAATTTTAAGTAACATCTGCTCTGCTCTGCTCTGCTCTGTTCTTTCAAAAAACAAACAAAAAGGATTCCATAGCTATCCCACTTGGAGTATATACCCTCAGGAGACATTCTACATATGCACAAGGAGATTGGCACAGTGATGTTCACGAAAAGTTGTTCATGATAGAGAAAATTGCAAACAACCTCAATGTCACTAGAGAAAAGGATAAATGTGGTTTATTTTATAGCACTGAATCACAGTGGTTTAGTATATAGCTCTGAGGCCAGAAGCCTAGGTTTTAATCCAGCTGTACCACTCACTGGTCTTTTTTTTTGCGCCAGCTTTATTGAGGTGTAATTAACACATTATGTAAGTTTAAGGTGTACAATATGTTGATTTGATACATTTATTTCACAACATAATGCCATTAAGGTTCATCCATGTTGTCACAAATGGCAGGATTTCCTTCTTTCTCATGGCAGAATAATATTCCATTGTATATATTTACATTTATCCATTTGTCCATTGACAGACACTTAGGTTGTTTTCATATCTTGGCTATTGTGAATAATGGTTCAGTGAACATGGGAGTGCAGATAACTCTTCAAGATCCTGTTTTCATTTCCTCTGGGTATATAACTGAAAGTGGGATTACTGGATTTTATGGCAGTTCTATTTTTAAGTTTTTGAGAAACCTCCCTTCTGTTTTCCACAGTGGCTGCACTAATTTACATTCCTTCCAACTGTGCACAAGGTTTTCCTTTTCTCCACGTCCTCATCAACACTTTTAATGTCTTGTCTTCCTGATGATAGCCATTCTAACAGGTGTGAGATGATAGCTCATTGTGGTTTTGATTTGCGTTTCCCTGATGATTAATGATGTTGAGCACCTTTTTATGTACCTGTTTGCCATTTGTATGTCTTCTTTGGAAAAATGTCTATTCAGATTCTCTGCCCATTTTTTAATTGGATTGTTTGTTTTTTGCTAATGAGTTATATGAGTTATTTATATATTTTGGATATTAATCCCTTATCAGATATATGATTTGGAAATATTTTCTTCCGTTTGGTAGACTGCCTTTTTATTTTGTTGATTGTTTCTTTTGCTGTGTAGAAGCTTTTCAGTTTGATGTAGTCTTATTAATTTTTGCTTTTATTGCTTTTGCTTTTTGGTGTAATATCCAAAAAATCATTGCCAAGACCAATGTCAAGGAGATTTTCCCCTATGCTTTCTTCTAGGAGTTTTATGGTTCAGGTCTTATGTTTAAGTCTTTACTCCATTTCAAGTTTTTGTGAGTGGCTTAAGATAGGGGTCCATTTCCATTCTGTCTTAACCACTGCCACATACCAAACTAAAATTTTAGATGGACTGGGGAGTAAAATGTAATAGAACATGCATGAATATTTACATAATCTTGGGTTGGGAAAGACTGTTGTAAATGTATTATCAAAGACAGAAAGTAGAAAATAAAAGATGGATACATGTAACTAAGAAAACTTCTAATAACTGAGACTTGTATGTTAGAGTTCATTATAAACAAAATTAAAAAGAAGTTGATGTACTTAAGAATTTTACATATTCAAAAAGAAAGCCATAAACCTCCCAATAAGGAGGTTTTATTAGGACATGAAAATGCAGTTCACAAAAGAATATCTCTAAATGACCAGCACGCATAAGAAAACGTATTTAAACTTGCTGGTAATCAAAGAAGTTGGGGACAAACTAAACACCTAACCCCACAGAGCATTGGTTAAGTAAATTATGGTACATCCATATGAATAACTATGTCATAATCATTAAAAATAATGGCACAGAGTCATATTTCATGAGGTAGGAAATAATTGCTGTGGAAATAAGTTTGGTGAAAATAAGTTGGTATTCTCTACATTATGTTTCTGTTTTTATGTAACAAAATATCAGATGAGAGAAAAAGAAAAAAATTCTGTCCCCTGGAAAAAGGATCAAAATATTAATAATTATTTTTAAGTGGGGGAATATAGGAACCTCTCCTATTTTGCAGTTTTCTCTTTCAAAATATTTTGCCTTGAGTATGTATTACTTTGCTAATAAGAAAGGAAAAGTAGTATTTTTAAGGTTGGTGTAGACAAAGACACAGGAGCCAGCTTGAAGGGGTACCTGCTGGTCACATTTGGGGCCAATGCTCATCATAAAGAATCATGATGGTAAGCATTATTAAAAGGGGACAGGGAAAGAGAGCTCTTCCTTACTAGACAATGCTACCTAGTAAATACAGAAGAAATTACATGGGATAATCAGTATTTGCAATTCCCAATGTAATAACTGATTTGGCAGTGATCGGCAATGAATGTACAGATCGTTGAGGGAAAAGTTGTTGGGGAACAGGATGTTACCTGGAGTCTCGTGTTTCACACACACACCCCGCCCACCAGTATTACAATGCACCTTTACAGTGGAGAGGTCTAGCTGAGAGCACCTTTTAGCCAGGTGGTCAAACTTAGCATGATGGTACAAACGGTCATTATGTGCAATCAGAAGTACACAAACATCACCTCTGTACATTCCTTCTAAAAATGTTTAACCTGGATCTAATTATGAGGAAACAATCATGCAAACCGAGAATGTGGGGCAGTCTCAAATCAAGCCAACCGACTAGACTCTTGAAAAAGGGAAACCAAAGAAGGCATGAGGACAGTTCTAGATTAAAGGACACCAAAGAGACATAATAACCAAATGTAGTACTTGAACCTATGAAAGATATTATTGGTACCATGAAGGAAATTTTAAAATTTTAAATTAAAAAATCTATTAACATTAGCTATTATAAGTAGCTATAATATAAAATTACAATGTAAATTAATACACTTATAATTTATTTATAATATATATTTACAATATTCATTATAATTTATAATAAAGTAATGTAAATTAATGTTATTTTTAAGATGTGATATAATTATGTAGGAGAATGTTCTTATTCATAGAAGATACTTGACAAAGCATTTAGGAACAAAGTATCATGATGTCTGCAACTTACTTTTAAATGGTTCGTCAAAAATACATATGCTAGAGACGTAAAATAAATGAGGCAAAATGTTAGCAACTGTAGGTGAAGGGTAAGGAGTGTTCATAGTATTATTTCTTCAACTCATTTCTATAGGTTTGAACCTTTTCTACATGTAAAAGGTTGGGGGGGAAGTTCAGGTGGCAATAAAAAGGAGAGGGCAAGTATGGAATAAATGAGACAAGGGACATGGCAGCTCAGTACAGTGTATGGATCTTGTTTAGCTCTTGATTCACACAAACCAATTATAGTAATATGTTTATGAGAAAATCAGGGAAGTGTGAACGCTGATGCAGTATTTGCTGAAATGAAGTATGAAGCAGATGGAACAAAACTGGCCATATGATGATAATTGTTAAAGCTGGACGATGGGTACGTGGGGAATGATTATATTATTCTGCCTACTTTTGCATGTTGCAAAATCCATAATAAAAAGTTAGGGGTACAACTCAAAGTTACATACTAATGTTGGACTTTTGTCAGCGAGTGGGGAGTAACTAATAGATATCTAAATATATTCCCATGGTTCTCTATTATTAAATAAAAGAATGATGTAAGTTGTGAAATCAAGATTAGAGCCTTGAGTTTCTCTCATAGTAGTGCTTTCAAGTGAATTTGGGGGAAGCTGTGGAGGTGAAAATTATGTGGATGTAATTGTCTTTCTATTTTTTTCCCTTTTATTTTCATTCTCTCAATTTCCCCAATCCGTGAGGCTCCTGACCACCATAAAGAAAGCTAGAGCTGGGGCATTATCCTCATCACTTCTGAAGCTGACGGAATGGTATTTATTGCTTCCACTTAAGTTTGAGACTCTCAAGATTGTCTATTTAATCAGTTTTTCATTTAGCTTGGAGAGCTTTTATTGTCTTGCATATTCAAGATGTACCATGACTGCCAGTGCTAATTTAACATTCAGATGAAGATAAAACAAGTTTTCAAAGGAATGATCATTCAGTAAGATCATGAAGACGGCTTTTTCTTCCTCCCCTGCCCACACATTCCATTAGAGTTGTAAAGGTGAAAAATACTCATATTTTTGCCTTCCTGTTTGTTAGGAGGACCATGTAGGCTACAGTGGAAAACATGAGTAGATAAGGCTATGTCTATGAAAAGAAAAACTCAACTCTGAAAATGGCAAAACAAAACCTATAAGTGGCAGACTTAATAGGAAAACAAATGAAACCAGATTTAGAAAGGATATCAAAAAAAAAAGTCCTGGAACTAATATCCAGAGTTGCTTAACATAGTACACAAAAGATAAGGAAAATAAGTTACACAATATTATTTAAACTCTGAATGAAGCTTTCATGATTTAGACTAGATAATATTGATGAAAATAATTTAAAAACTGTAAAGCACTTACAAATATAAAATACACACACCTGAAAATGCAGTTAGTGTTGCCCTTAGATTTTCTTCTAAGGTGTCTTTATAATAATTGTTCTCATTGGAGGTTAAAGTTTGGATCTATGATTTGGGCTTTTCAGTTTGAGTGTCTTTAAAATCAAAAAGACATTTACAAGGAAACTGTGAATTTGTTTCATCAGATCTTTATACTTTTTTTCATGTCAGTTTCTGTATCTGTGGTAGATTTAAAATGGCCACATTTTCTTCACCACCTCTCCCATTATGTACACACTCCAATGTACTTTACTATGATGGCATGTAAACAGTCTTAGTTGGAAAATTTGACTTCGTTTTTATTATTAATAAAATAACATACCTTACATTTGTAAAGTGCCTTACCTCTTGGAAAATATTTTCCCATACCTAGTCTCATTTGAGCCTTACTAGAAGCTCTGTTTAGTAGTGATTATTATACAAGTTTTCAGTCAGGAAAACAGAAGCTTAGAGAGAGAGATCACATGACTGAGTAGTGGAAGAGTCAAGAATTGAACCCAAGTGTTTCAACCCAAGCGCTTCGTTATCTGTGGTTTCAGTGCCTTGCGTTCTTTCCTGATTAAAGAGAATTCTTTTTTTTTTTTTTTTTTTTTTTGCGGTACGTGGGCCTCTCACTATTGTGGCCTCCCCAGTTGCGGAGCACAGGCTCCGGACGCGCAGGCTCAGCAGCCATGGCTTACGGGCCCAGCCGCTCCGCGGCATGTGGGATCTTCCCGGAACGGGTCACGAACCCGTGTCCCCTGCATCGGCAGGCGGACTCTCAACCACTGCGCCACCAGGGAAGCCCGAGAATTCTTCTTGATGGAGAAGAATAAACAAACAGTTGAATAGTTCTGTTTTCTCTTTACCTTTCCTGCCCTTGTCACTCTCCAACATTTTTTTCCTCCAACTTTTAAATATCTTTTTATTCTGAGCATGGCCATTTTGTTATGTACTCTGTTTGCCTGGTGAATTTGTTTGATGTTAGAATTATGCTGGTGAGTGCTGCAGGGAGAAGAGAAATAAACATACATTCATTGTGTCAGGTGCTGCGCGAGGCGCTTCCCCAAGTTATTAAGTCATCATCCTAACTTAGCGAGATAGGTGACATTATCCACAGTTTTTACAGATGAGGAAAAGAGGCTCAGAGATTTACCCAGTTACCTATCTAGCATAATAGCCATCTTCTCCCCAGAAAAGTCTGAATAAGGATTTCAAGTGGGAACATCTTCTCTCTGAAGTTTATTTTGTGCAGAACTTCATATGTTTTTTTGTTTTTTGGGTTGTTTTTGCTTTAAAGGGGGAACTCCGTGATGGTTTTCTTTTTTCTGTGATATTTTCATATTTAGAGAGAGTGATAGAGGTTTAGGAAGGCATGGGGAATGTTGGAATCTGCCTCTTTTCTTCTCCTGCTGTGGCTTTAAAATTCGGTTTAGGTCACTGCTAAAATGTTACCTAATAGAGGTAGCACACACATCACATCACTTTAATCTACATTTCATATCTCAGTAAGAACCAGTATCTCAGGTGGGTCCTTATGGAGAACAGATCTCCAAGGTGAGGGGACCCAGGACAGGTGAGGGGATGCAGGAAGGGGCTGCAGCATGAGGGTGTGGGCAGTGGTGCATCACAGAGGAATGGCAGTAAGGGCTGTGCCCACAAGGAATGACTCTTGTCACACCCACAGCGTAGCCTCCAGAGGTTCATCTGGAGTCACTCCTGGTTGCTGCAAAAGTCAGTGGTGGTGACCAGCACTTCCTAGTTTCAAGAGCTGGGCACCACCTACAGTCCCGTCAGCCTTCTCCTTGACCCTACGAAAGAGTGATGATACCTTCTAGAGAGAATAAGCATCTCATGTTTTTGAGATTCAACAACTCAAAAACCTGGTGGTCTCATAAACTGCTAAATGTTGGAGACGGAAGGAAATGATTTATATTATGAAAATGCATGGTCATAAAATAATCTCTTATTTCCCCACTTTCCAGACAATTGCAACACGACTTTCCCAGGGCCCTGATTTTCAGCACGGATGACTTTTTCTTCAGGGAAGATGGTGCCTATGAGTTCAATCCTGACTTCCTGGAGGAAGCTCATGAATGGAACCAGAAAAGAGGTGACAAATTCCTTTTCACACCCCTGGTAAATCCTATTGTGCACACAGATTGTAGTTACTGCAGAATGAAAAAGTTTTATGGAAGGAGCTTAATCTAAAGCTCTGCCATTTTTTCCCCCAAACAGAATGCCAAAGTGTAACCTCCCTAGATTCCAGGAAAAAGAAAATGATTGATAGTGGGTTCTGAAATAGGTGGTATTAAATGAGCATATCCTGTAATAAAAATAACAAAATATGGGGTACGCTCACCCTTCTCTGATTGTTGCTTGTTGTTCACTGTTATATAACATTGTGTTGCAGCAAGAAAAGCAATGAGGAATGGCATATCCCCCATTATTATTGATAATACCAACCTCCACGCCTGGGAAATGAAGCCCTATGCAGTCATGGTAGGAAGAAGTATCATTGTGAATTTTCAGTTATGGACATTTTGTGAGAAAGTTGAAACATTTGTTCTTTCTTCTTTTTCTGATCTTCCATGATCTCATATTCATTAATAGTTGTTCTCTCAGGGAGCAGGTAAAGAGGTTTTAGTGTTTCTCTGCTGTTCAGTGGCTGAAGTTTACTGAGATGCTAATACCACCTCAGGGTACATTTTAAAAATAATCCTTGGCCTGAATTCTTGACAGCATTTCTGTATTGATTGTTTTCCTAAGGGAAGGCATACATAGGAGCATCCTCCGCTGAAACCTGCCAAGAAATGTTGGACTAGATGATGCCACCAGTGGAGTTGTAGATGATGTTCATAGCACACTTCTGTCTTTGCCACGCTGGGGACTTCGGTACTATGTAGTGCTGCTGCATGGAAGTTCTAGGGCAATGAAATTCTTAGTTTAAAAACGGATTAACACTGTAACCCTATTAAGATATTAGAATATAAATATAAATACACATATAAAGGTAACTCAGCTGTCTACTGTCAGAACAACGGATGAATAAAGCAATATGCACATTTTTCTTTATTTTTGAAATATGTCTGATCTGTTTTAAGACATATTTCATCTTTTGTGCTAATAAGTTTTCATTCCTTACTGAGTGTAGAAACAGAAAAGATCCAGAGACATACAAGGGCAGGATGAAGACAGCTGAGTATTCTTCCCTACTTGGCTAATTGTAAAGTGAATATCTCTATAACTGGGCTCATGGCAGTCTATTTTTAAGCCTCTTTTTACATTTCGGGCAAAGTAGCATACATACAGGTATGCTTTTCTCTAACTGTACTTTCATCAGTTTTATTTAGGCCCAGACTGTGGGACTTTGGTGAATGTAGGAAAAATTAGCATCAACTTTGTGGTTACTTCAGTTCACGGATCGAGCATCCACTTGGGAGAGAAATGAATAGGGATGTGAAGAGTCATGTTAATTAAGGCACAACTCAGAACCAAGAGTCGGGTTAACTGAGAGTGGCTTAAGGGAAGTCATTTTACTTTTTATTTTCTAATTTCTAGACATAAACAATCTTTTGCAGACATCCACAGCTATTAGTAAGACCCAGAAATTAAATATTTTCCACCTATGATATCTGATATCCTTCCCAAATTAGAAGTGTCCATCTAAAGAAAGCAGAGGAAAGCTGCTTACTTAGTTCTTTTCATTTTGTATTTTATAACACAATAAAAAAATTGTGATAATAGAAAGTTCAGTTTGAGATAAAAGTAGTGGTCAATTTATGAATGTGAACAATGTTTGATGTTTCTAATGGAAATGGTAATAATTTTCTAAACTGAAGGAAATGGGGCACAGTGAATTGAGCCAAACTATATTGCATAGCAGGGAGAGCTACTTTTGGAGGGAAGAATATGTAAAGGATGTGGAAACCACTTTTGTTTCCCAAGCTCTGTGCCTATGGCACTCCCACTTTCTAAACCAAGGTATGAGGAATAGGCCAAGGCATTTGACAGCAGTGAGTCTATGATAGTCACATAAGGGACTTTGAGAAGCCATTGGAGTTCATTCCTCATTCCTGTGGACAGGGCATTTAAAACTAGTTCAGCTATCTATTTTTTAAATGTTCAAAACAAAGAACCTTTGTAATTTTCCATCATGGTAAATAGAATTATTCACAATTTATCATTGGGAACCATAATATAATCTGAGAGTGGCTAAGTATGGAAATGTACCAAATGTATTTGTTAACATAAACTAAGGCATTGGATTACTGGTTAAACAAAAGGAATTTTAGAAAAGATTTGTAGTAAATGTTAAATAGCAGCATAAACATTCCCAAACATACATACCATGTCTTCAATGTTTTATGTACTTTTGAAAAATCAGGCACTTGAAAATAACTATGAAGTTATATTCCGAGAACCTGACACTCGCTGGAAATTCAACGTTCAAGAGTTAGCAAGGTACTTCTTTGTTTTTCTAGTTCCTCATTGTGTATCCTGCTATTTTCAGGTATTTCAGACCGAACAAAAGAATCTTTTCAGGCTGGAAATGGACATGGTAGTTTTCAGGCCAGAAATGGTAATTCTTGGACATTGATAACTTTGGAATTATTAATGTGAAAGACTTTAGTTTGGGGTCAGTTTTCTAATATAATGCTAAGTAAATGCTAAATCTTGGCTTGGACTTGGTCCTTGAAAAGGACACATTTAACATTCTGCCATAATGCTTCATTAATGAACATTTAAAAGCACTTTCCTCTGCATGGGATTGCACTTTTGTGAGTGATGTTTTTGCACTTAGGCTAAACACAGATCTTTAGATGTTGAACAGTCTGTGGTTCATTTATGGTCTAGATGCTGCTTCTAGTTTGTAAAGCAGTAAATGTCCAAATAATACTAACTTGTTGACTGAATGCATGGGTTCTGATATTCACTCTCTGTGCTGTTTGATAACATCAATGATTTAAAGTAACCAGTGAGATCAGAGTTTACTTTTTAGGAATAAGTCTAGTTCATCTTATGGTTATAAGCAGATAGTGTTTCCAAAGGGATCTGTGGACCACCCCCATCAGAATCACCTGAGTGGTTATTAAAGTCCTAGTTCATGGACCCCATTCCATAGATGGAATCTCTGGTAATTACATTTCAAACTACATCCCCAATTGATTCTCATGCCCACTAGAATTGAAGAATATTGTTTTTATAAGGATCTAGAAGTATCTAGGACTGACATAATTGATTATAGATATATGCATGACAAATTGGCAAATACATAATAAAAAGATCTCACGGTGCTTTTTTATGTTTTGAAGCACAGACTTGAGATTTCCAGAAACAAAGCATTTTTGAAGCTTTAGCTTTGTGCTAGCCTCAGGGTAGTTTGGGAGCGTGCAGGGCAGCATGAAAAACAGGAGTTGAGCCTGAAAGATACCTGCTTAACACGATGTTTTGCTTTTGTCAAAGTTCCATCCTGAGAATAGGGAGTGCATATCTGTGTAATAATATAGGACTTGTAAAATAGAAGAATTTATATCATTTTGATGTGCTGCCTTAACTAACCAGTTGCTCTTTTTTTTCCCCATGCAGAAGAAACATTCATGGAGTCCCAAGAGAGAAAATACACCGAATGAAAGAACGGTATGAACATGATGTTACCTTTTACAGTGTGCTGCATGCCGAAAAACCAAGCAGAGTGAACAGAAACCAGGACAGGAACAATGCATCTCCTTCCGACGGTGCAGGGTACTGGAACACCTACGCAGAGCTCCCAAACCGGAGGGCTCTTGGCAGCTTCACTAATGAGAGCTCCTTTAACAGAAGGGGTGGTTGTCACAATGGGTATTAGAGGTCTCTCTTACAGGCATTCAGAATTTTCCTAAATCAGTTTTTACTTCAATTTTTGGTATTTATTCTTCGTTCAGTTGTAGTCAGAGCTCTATCTAATTCCAGTGTAAATAGTCAAACCTGAAAGTTTTTGAGCAGAAGTCATTACATTCCTCAACAAGCATTTGTTAAAGTGATCCTATATGCATGGTCTGATGCTGAGAATTCTGCCGATTTGATTAAACAAAGTCCCTTTCTCTAGAGAAAGAATTACTTTAAAACTGAAACCTGAGAACATACTCAAGAACATAATCGTCCACATAGGCTCATTAATGAACTAAAGTGTTTATAATATAAAGCTTCAGAACCACTTTCTCTGAAGCAATCTATTTTTTCAGGAAATTCATCTCCATCAGGAAAGTTGGAAAGGTGAGGGAGAAGTAGGAGGCAGGAAAAATTTTAGTGACATTGCTACTTTGATCATCCATGTATCCAAAAATGTGAGATGTGTGGCTATAATGATGATACTGATTTTCCTTTAAAATGAATATGCCAGAAAGTACACACCTAAGGGAATATTGTCCTTCAAAGCAGACACCTTGGGAAATTATTCCTTTATTTTAGCAATGTATCATTGTTAGATGTGTCTGTTAAAATCTTTCTTAATAGCTATACAAGCTACTTAGGAAAATCAGTATAATTATTTAAAGCCATATCTTGTGTTTTAACTACCACTTTATTGAACAGGGTTAAACCTGAATAACTTTTGGCTGTTGAGCTAATAGTGTAAATAAAACAAGCCTGCCTTTATAAAACACTAATTTTTAAGAGGAATAATTAAGCAGTTTTTAAAATTATGCCTATAAACATGTCTAATTGGTTGGCAGCTCCAAAGTTTTGGGAGTACAAGGAATGAAGCATCCCAGGCTGTAGATTATATGGAGTTATGGAAAAGTCATGCTCGCCTTAAGAGGAGCAATCTCAGTGTTTTATGTGGTATTAAGATGAAGTTCTACCACAACTCTTATACTAATAGTGAATTTATGAATCCAAATTAAATCTTAAAAGGTTGGAATCAGATTAATTTGATGTGAGACCACAGATAAGACCATGTAGGATGTATGCTTTATTTCTTGTTGGCCAACAGCTTCTTTCTAATGTTTTGTGAAGTATTATTTTAAGTGTTCTATATAATGGTGCTTTTATGGTTATTAAAAATTATATATATGGTATTGCTTTATATGGATTTGTCATTGAATCTAATTTTTTTTTTTTGGTTTAAGAATATAAAAAACTTAATTACAGAAATTCCACAGAGGGCTTCCCTGGTGGCGCAGTGGTTGAGAGTCCACCTGCTGATGCAGGGGACACGGTTCGTGCCCCCGTCTGGGAAGATCCCACATGCCGCGGAGTGGCTGGGCCCATGAGCCATGGCCGCTGAGCCTGCGCGTCTGGAGCCTGTGCTCCACAACGGGAGAGGTCACAACAGTGAGAGGCCAGTGTACTGCAAAAAAAAAAAAAAAAAAATCCACAGAATCCTACCATATTGAGAACCAATTTCTATATTATAACCTTATTTACCAGTCTTCTTTAATGGATAGGAGACATAAAGGTAAAGACAAAAGCGACCTTATATTTTACTTATTATTATTTGATCTCTACACATTAGAAAGACTATATTACTTTCATATTCCATTTCTAGTACATTGAAATCTAGTCAACATCTTGATGACTGACTGTCAGCAATGTAACTAATTTTTTCTTCATTAACATTTAAAAAATTGGTGTCTCCTTTGAGTAGCAAACTTTGGCCAACAAAACTAAAATTTAGTAAATCTGAATGAATCTAAGGTATAGTTTTGGCTAAATTCTGTGTATCCAAGATCAACACATAATAATCTTCTAATAGTAATGATAATCCACATAACAATACCCCTGTTTTCCAGGCCCAGGTGGTCCTGGGTATCCTAGTCAATGTGGTCACTGCAGAACTAGGTCAGTCTGGATGGCTTGACTTATTTAGGAAAGCAGAGGCAAGAAGTGTCAGAGAGCCCAGATGGGAATTCCTTTCCTTGATTCCGTAGGAGCAGTCTAAAGGATCAGATTTCAAGCCCTCCTGTTTTACTTCTCTCTGCTTAGGGTTTCTGGTTCACCTGGGCTGGGCTGCTTTGGAGAAGTAGTGCCAGGTTATAGATCCAGAGCTTTTAAAGAGCTCAGAAGAATAGTTTCCCGGTATATTTGCCTGATTCGAACATAAAAATCATTGATTAAATGCCGCCAACTGTATTTATCCCACCCAGGTGGGATAAATTTTATATTTATCTTTCAACGTCCATGGCTCCTGATTAATATAATTTTTTGAACATTCAACAACACTGACTTGTGTATTAACCAACATTTGCATCACTCACAGAGCTGGCATAGTGCTTTATATACACAACAGGCTCTCATTAAGTGATTGATTGATTGTTGAATAAGTAACAAATTGCTTTCACCATTTAACCCTTATCATGCAGTATACATTGTTACTTTGTAATCATTAAATTGTCACTTTTGGGGGGATAATATCCACATATACTCAAGCTTCACATTTTGCTTATATAGCTTGGCTATATTTACAATTTATAAAAAGGTGTGCATGAGATGTCTCCATAATGGGTAGTCTAAATGGTAATGAAGAATGAAGGAGGTTATAGCTTAAATTTTTCCAAGAATCAAAAAAAAAGAAAAAAGGCTAAATTCCTTAATTCTTTCTTTTCACCTGAGATTCGAGTTTTATTTCCTGTTCCAAAATGGATCACTGGGAAAATGATTAGGATGTGAAGACCAAACTGTTTTATGAACAAAAATCACATTAATGAGACTGGCAGAACACTTAAGTTAGAAAGAATAGTAGAATAGACTATTATGATGTTAATGATTTTCAGAAGTGAGAAAAATCATCGGTCACAGTTATGGAAGAAAGGAGATTGCTTTTTAAAAGGATTTATTCTTGGCTTTAAAATACGTTTATAATAAGATTTAAAAACATGATATTGTATATAAACTTAAGACATATTAAAAGTCTCCATGCTATTAGCTTCTAGTTGGAACTGCTTTCTCTTTTTTCTCTATGAAACTTAAAAGGAACAAATGAATTGAATGGTTCTCTTCTGCTTTGGTGGTTAGAGAAAACTAGGTTTAAAAGGGACTACCTGCTGAATCCTGTGATAGGGCTAGAAATAAAGCAAGGAGAATCAGTGCCAATTTAAAAGATTTTCTCTTAAGCTGCGGTCCAGACGATCATTTTGTTAAAAAACAGAAACAAAAACAAATTAACACTTTGAAATCTGCTTCTGATTTAAAGTATTTGAACTTTTAATAAATAATTTTATTTTACAGATCACACTGGAATCATAAAAGGGAAGTACATTGAGGGTTCTATTTTTCTTGTAGTCACGCTGACTTAAGGATAAAGAATTGGTCAAAAGAAAAAACCACTGTAATATCTTATTCATCCTGACTTTTTTGATCAGGATAAAACTGTATTAGAACCAACATGTGCATTAAGGAAAACTGGTTCATAGTGGGTTACCTCTTAAAAACAAACCTAAAATAGGAACTAAACTAAGAGGAATTATATGAGTCAAAAGAACTGCACTTTAGAAACCTAGTTTCTTTTAATTATAAGGACACAATCTAAAAGAAACAGGTATGTTTACTTCATTTGTAAAATAATACTTATAGTGACCAAATCTAGTCATAAAGATTTAAAGGAGATTTTTTTCTTGATTAGTTAATACACAGTCACAGTTTTAAGATATATAATTGAAATAAGAGTATACCAATATAGAAGCAGGCAAAGAGCATTGCTGTGATATACAAGCACAGAGATAAATTTTGAACTTTTTTCCTTTTTCTCATTATGCAAATTCTGATGTAGAGTTTGAAACTGTATATGTTTTACAAACTGGAAAGGTTGTATCAATACCTAATTTATCATCATTTTGGTTTTTGTCGCCTTTGCAGTCTCTTGGATACATTTTTTATTGTACTTGTGTCCTGCATATTAGTCTTCTGTTCTTCAGTCCCGGCTGGAGAATTCCCTTGTTCTTTGATCACAGATGCAGTGTAAGGCCTTTTCAGTCCGAGATGATCTTTTGGACTAGTGGGAGCAGTCCTAGTGGACTCACTGATAGATGTAAGTTGATTTTCTCCTGCTGAACCAGACAAAAGGGCTTGGGTATTTATCAGGGCAAGTTCTTCATCAGCTATTGAATCACCTTCCAAAAGAGGGATGTCATTAAATTTTTTAAGTGGAGTCATCTGAGGAGAATTCAATTCTTTTTTCTTCATAGGTGTTTCATATTTGGTGCCACAACTCCGTGGTGGCTGAAATGCCTTCTGTGCAGCTGGAGAAACAAATGTACAAATGGGACTAACAGGTGGAGGTACAGGCAATCTGCTCAAGAAATCCAAGGCTCTTCTCTTTTTGCAGTTTTTTGGGTCATCAGTCTCTTTCTCCCCTTTGCAACAAGACTTTGAAGTCATTTGGGCTGCTGCAGGTGTGGAGACAGACTTCCCTTTTAGCATACAAAGTGATAACGGACTTTGATAATTCATCTCACTACTGGGAGAAGACGTCTAATAAAAAAAATTAAGTGGCCTATATAATTATGTCCCAATATATAAAACAAAATCAAATTAGCTTTTCATTAAAAAATATTTAAACACAAATGCCACACACTTTCACTCTCCTATAGTGGCTATGATTTCAAGAGACATTCATATTATTATTCCAGAAGGAAATACTTTTGCATAAGAGGATATAAAAATGACATGAAAAGAAAGATGAAGATTAAAAGCAAAACAGGAGGTAGGGGACATAATTTATGCTTTAATCTTTTCCTTTTTGTTATCAACAAGTTAAAGATAAGCATTTAAAAACCATTTTAAGAATACAGACTGCCTGTGTTCCTACTTTTCTAGTTTTGTGACTGGAGGCAGTTGCTTAACCCCTCCTGTATGTCATAGTTTCCTCATCTGTAAAATGGAGATAATTTTTATCTCAGAAGGTTGTTGTGAGGATTAAATGAGTTAATATACACAACTTAGCAAGTGTTAGCTAAAGAATTAGTCCTTAGCCAATATTACAGACTTCAGCTTGATTTGCTTTTATTGTGATTTAAAGAGTTCAATCAAATTGAACTTAGAAACAACCCTAATTATATAGAATAGTCCTCCAAGCAAAAAGACACAGGCAAAAAAAGTTTCTTCAATCAAGTGTACTTGGAATGCTAAAAATCAAAGCACCTGTTTATAAAATTTGCCCCAAAGAGTGTTACACTCTGGCTTCAATAAACAGGATAAAATTTCCAGATAACCTATACCTACAGGAGGCACTTAACAATTAATGATACTTTCTAATTAAGTTTAATTACATTTTATCATGTTTACTAGGTATACATCTGACTATGTTGTTGCCTCTCTACATAATATTTATAAAATTCCTTAAATTTAGATTAACTTACCAGAAACTTATTTCCTGTACCAAGGACTGTTTGAGCAGCTTTAGTCGGGGTGGACCACTTGGGATTATTTGTATTAAGTATACGAATAAGCTTGTTTTCTGCATCATTGCAAAATATATCGATATTCTAAGAAAATAAATTGGAAGAGCTGTTTTGTAAAATGCAAACCTACACAGTTATGTTTTCAGAAAAGGTAAATGGTTACCTTTAAAATCAGAAGTAAAAAATGCAGACCAGAAAAAAAGGATGAGACACCCCAAATTTGATAGCAACTGTCAATTGTTAGAGGGAGAGAAGGAGAGGGGTGTGTGTGTGTGTGTCAGGGAAATAAATGTAAGACAGCTTCCCAACCATCTGGTTTAATCAGCAAGTTATCATATGATACTGGATTTGGGACTCATGTCTCAGTTTTATTTGCTATCATCTAACATCTCACAGAGTACTCCTTAGGAGTAAAATGAGAACCGCTTCATGTCTGTTCCAAGAATTAACTGAAATAACATTTGGTTATACCACATGAAACTCTTGTTTCAGAAGTCACAAATGGTCAAATACCAGCAATTTGGTTATGGTTTAACCTAATTTCTAAGAGTATTTTGTTAAACTTTAAAATGATACATAAATGACACTCAGTCATCTCTGAACTGCCCTTGAATGGTGTCAGAGAAAATCTGGGATGTAAGCAATAGGTACTCTGCATGGGAGCCAAATAATGAATGTAACCCCCAGTTTAGAAACCAGATAAATCAGGGTGTTATTCTTCACGATGTGCATCAAGTCTAGGTAAAACATACAAACTTTGTTCTTTGCGGTATGCGGGCCTCTCACTGTTGTGGCCTCTCCCATTGCGGAGCACAGGCTCCGGACGCGCAGGCTAAGCGGCCATGGCTCACGGGCCCAGCCGCTCCGCGGCATGTGGGATCCTCCCGGACCGGGGCACGAACCCGTGTCCCCTGCATCGGCAGGCGGACTCTCAACCACTGCGCCACCAGGGAAGCCCCAAACTTTATTTATAGAGCCAGCTACTCTAATGCTTTTAAAATATAATTTTATTTATATGAATTTTGACTAACACACATTTCAAATATTAAACTACAGAAAGAAGAGGCTTATCTTCTATAGATTTTTTAAAAGTTAGCAATTTATAAAATCCAAAATTTTACTGGGAGGCAGCATTGCATAGTAGTTAATAGTTTGGGCTCTGCATTCAGATGGCTTAAGTATGAATCCTGGTTCTACCAGTTTGGCTGTGTGACTTCTGTTTCTCATCAATGAAATGGGAAAACAGTTCCCTACTTCAGGGGGTCCCCCCCGCCCCGCCCCCACCGCCATGGAGTGGTACTGGTCTGCCTGTTATGGACCGGGCCGCACAGCAGGTGGTGAGTGGCAGGCAAGTGAGCGATCTGCTGCTCACCATCGCTCGCATTACCGCCTGGACCACACACTGCCGCCCTGCCCCGTCCTTCCCTGCCCCCGTCCGTGGAAACATCTTCCACGAAACCGGTCCTTGGTGCCAAAAACATTGGGGACCACTGCCCTACTTCATAGCATTGGTGGGAGAATTAAATGAGACAGGCTTAGAACAAGGCCAGACATACAGTAAGCACTCAATAAACTTTGTTCTCCTATTTGGTATTATTTCAAATGAAAAACAGGTATAAACTGTATAAAATATTAGATATAGAGTTTAAAATGTAAATTAAACAAAATTTTTTTTCTGGCCCTGCTGCACGGCATGCAGGACCTTAAGTTCCCCGACCAGGGATTGAACCTGCAGTGGAAGCATGGAGTCTTAACCACTGGACTGCCAGGGAGGTCCCTAAAATGTAAATTTGGATTCTAAATATTATTAACTAATTACACTGCCAAGTGCTGTAAGTCATGGGTAACTCATATAATTCTTGTTACCAATTTCCAGTTTGCCTACGTGGTCTATATATCTCTGAACATCAGTCTCACAACTTTTCCTAATTCAGTTTTCAAATCATTCTTTTTCTCCCTGATAGCTGTCACTCAACATCTCCTCAGGTTCATGAAATTGACATACGATGAAATCTCAACTTACATTATACGTCAGCTATCCAATTTTCATAAAAGCTGCCACTTCCTTGACATTTGACTTGAGATAGGAAAATGCCAACATGCATGATAATGCTCAAAGCTAATTTTACCTCAATAGTATTTTTCATTTTGTGGAACGTTTCTCGAAAGTGGCCCTCCTTTGGACTGGCAGAAAACATGGAAAAGTCTCCAGCAAATAAAGTAGGAATTCCTGATTTGGACTCTGGTCGCCACTGGAGGTTGCTTGCAGCAATTAACATGTGAGGTTTAATAATGTCTTCATTAAGATCTATCCAAAACTTTATTGCCAATAAATTATGGCATTCATCTGACAAATAGACCAAAGGAGCAAGACCTAAAATGGAAAAAACAAAATCCAAAAAGTAGAAAACAAAAAATCGAACTTCACTTATATATGTGTTAGATAAATTTAAAAATACAAGTAACCTCTAAATATGGCCATTAATTTTGGTATGCTAATGGTAAAAACAAATCAAAATAACTAAATTTAGAGAAAGCTCAGGATTTCCAAAACAACCTGTTGCTTACGGTGCTAAAATTTCAATGCAATATGACAACACATTCTGTTAACAGAAGCCATGGGGAAGCAGGCAACAACACGTAAGCTGAATAATGAATAGGGGAAATTCATCAAGATGGGGAAGAAAAGGCTGTTCTAAGCAAAGTGAATGAATTTTTAAAGGTAGGAATGTTAACTGCTTTAGCGGGTCAAGAACGTGAAACTGTACAGTTTAACTGAGATATGTGGGGTGGTGGTTTAAGGCAGGAGGTTGAAGGTTTTTTTCAGGCATCTGAAGGAGTTTTGGTTTCATTTTCTAAGGGCCAGGGAGCCACCAAAGATTTTAAGCTAGGAAACATGGTTAGATTTGGGTATTGGAGAACTGGTATTTCAGGCTTAAGGTGGCACTTTGAAACTTTCTGATAGAAATTTCTTTCTCTCATATTTGACATCAAAATAAATTTAAAAAGAAAGAAATGTCTACCAAAAACATACAAATAAGGAATATCCTTATATAAAATTTAAAAGTTGGTGATGAAGGAAAGAAACAAGATTGTGGACAGAACCAAGCACAGGAGGGCTCAGCTTCTAGTCTCCTTCTCCATATTGGTGAAATGACACACATTTTAAGAATTCTGTTATCCTTAAATCTGAAGAAAAGCAAATAGAATGGGTTTCCTTACTTTTTCCTCTTCTGATCAGAAATAATGAAAATGGCTATGGTGTAAAACAGGTGATCAGGATTGAGTGACAGGATAACAGTTGTGTTATGGGTTGAATTGTGTCCTGTAAAAGATGTTGAAGTCCTAACCTGTGAATGTGACCTAATTTGCAAACATAGTGTTTGCTGACAAAAATCAAGTTGAGGTCATTTCAGTACATCCTAATCCAATGTCCTCATAAAAGGGAAATCTGGACACAGACATGCACACAGGGAGAGTGCCATGTGAAGATGGAGGCAGAGACTGGGGCGATGCATCTACAAGCCAAGGAAGGCCAAAGAGTGCCAGCAGACCATCAGAAGCTATGAGTGAGGCACTGGACAGAGTCTCTCTCACAGCCTTCAGGATGAACCAAACCTGCCAGTATCTTGGACTTCAAGCCTTCAGAACCGTGAGACAGTATGTTGTTTAAGCCACCCAGTTTGTGGTTCAGCAAATTAATAGGTGAGGTTACTCACTGAGCTAGGGAAAATGATCTAGAACAGAGATAGTATCTTCCAGGGATTTGGAATATATAGCAGATAGGAACTGAAATACCCAGCCCTCATACTGTAACTAAAAGGGGGAAAATTGTTCTTGAGTACGGCAGAGAGAAAGTCAAGAACTGCAGTGTGATGCTGGCAAGTTTCTTTCTCCCATGCACCTCATCTCAACACCACAGTCTGCTGTGGGACCATGAGAACTAATCGCATGTCTGTCACCACAAGAAGCCCAGGCTCCCAGTTCATCCCGCACTCCCTGGACTCAGTCTCCAGAGAGCTTTGCACATTGCCTTTTGGGACACCATCTCCGACCCCTCCCTTCTTAGCCTCACCTCACTCTCTTTGCTGTGAAATACCTTCTGACGGGCCTGAGTCAGGCCCTGGCTCTCTATCTACTCCCACACCCAGCAACCTCATCCAGTCTCATGACTTTAATCATCACCTGTATGTTGCTGAATTCCCAACTTATACCTTCAGCCCAGTCCATTCCCTTAGAACTATATCCAGCTGTCAAGTAGAAGTCTCTAAGTAGATTAAGCAACTAAAACGTTCCACAACCCTACCCTGACCTTCCCTGCACACCTGTTTTTCTCGTGGTCGCCCCCCCTCAGGAAATGGCAACTCCTTTTGTCCAGCTGCTCAGACCAGAGCCGCGGCCCTCACTCCTTGACTCCTCTCTTCATCCACAGTCCCTCTACCTTCAAAATACAATCACAGTCTGACAACTTCCGGACACTCCCATTGCTTTTGTTTGCTCCAGACTATTCTCAGTTGCCTACATTTTTACAATAGCCTCCAGCTGATTTCCCTGTTTGGAGTCTCACGCCCCCTACAGTCTATTCTCAGTATAGCAGCCTGGGTGATCCTGTGAAAACCTCCTCAGGTGGTGTCAATGCCTCTACTTGAAACCTTCAGAGAAGATGTTAGAGTACATGCAAGGACTACCTGGTCCTTCACTCCCTCTCAGCTGTTACTGCTCACTCCCTGGCCTCTACTAATACTTAAAGGAACCAGGGAGGATCCTCCTGTAACAGGACCTCTGTAATTGCCATTCCTCCTGCCTGGAACGTTCCTGCCCCAGATGCCCACATGCCTCTCTCCTCTAGTCCTTCAATTCTCATTCAGATGTCAACTCTGCAGTGAGGTCTTTCCTCACGTCCCTATCTAAAGCTACATTCCTCTCCCCTTCCCCCAATCCTACCTGTCACTCCCGACTTAATTTTTTTCCTTAGCCATACTGAGAAAACTATATGTGCTACTTAATTTTGTTTTTGATCTCCCTCCTCGACCATAATGTAAGCTCCATGAGGGCAGAGATACTTGTCTGTTTTGTTCATTGCTATGTACTTAGCATGTAGAACAGTGCCTGGCACATAAAAGGCATTCAATAAATACTGATTGAATTGAATAAATGTTACCCACCCTCTGTAACAACAGTATAATGAGTGGAGTCACCCAAGCATGACCAAGATGAAATAAAATGCTACAAAAACCATATAGCATATTAACATACTACAAAGAAGACCCAACAAAGCACTAAAACACAACTAAACAAAAACACGTTAAATAAAAAAAGGAAAAGAGCATAGCAAAAGACAAAGCACACCCCATAAAGTAAACAAAACTGGAAGAACAGAAGAAAATTTCTGAAGTCCTCAAAACTGATTCATGCTGTTGAACTTAATAGGAACATATACTCAATAAAACAAAAGCTTGCATATGAATATGGGATGAAAAATAGCCTGGCAAGATAAAAAGGAGACTGCAGGACCAGAGAAATAAACTGAGGACACCAGTATACTATCATAATGGGACAAATGCATGCATTACAAATAGCAAGGAATAAAACATATCAATATATTGCCAAAAATAAAACTACTGACATAAAATCTGGATATAATCATGGTGAATGAAGCATAACCCAACATAAGACTAACTGTTGTCCTTGAAGTAGAAATCCCAATAAATGAAATAACAGATTTATTCAAAGATATTACAGAATTTCTCTGATACAAAGAAAGCACTGAATCTGCAGATTAAAAGGGCATCTGGGGCTTCCCTGGTGGCACAGTGGTTGAGAGTCCGCCTGCCGATGCAGGGGGACACGGGTTCGTGCCCCGGTCCGGGAGGATCCCACATGCCGCGGAGCGGCTGGGCCCGTGAGCCATGGCCGCTGAGCCTGCGCGTCCGGAGCCTGTGCTCCACAACGCGAGAGGCCACAGCAGTGAGAGGCCCGCGTACCGCAAAAAAAAAAAA
>RJWK010025602.1:0-27576 GCA_004363435.1 Platanista minor | reverse complement strand
AAAAGATTTGAGGTTGCGTCAACTAGGAATTCTACAGAGCATCTAGTAGCTCAGAAATGAATCTGCTACAGCTAACATTTGTTGAGCTTTAGAAATATTTTGCAATTAATCCTCAAAACAATCATATGAGATGGATGCTTCTATGATCCCCTTTTTATTGGGGAGGAAACTGAGCTGTAGAGGGGTTAAGTAATTTACCAGGGAGCATTCAGCTGATAAGCAGAGAAGCTGGAATTTGAACCCTGAGAGTCTCTGGCTCCAAAATGAGCATGCTTAACGACCTGGTGACCCTGCCTAGCTTACGCTACAAAGGACAGTAGTGAAAGTGATTTGAATGACATTGCTACTGGATGAATTTCTGATTTCTGCGTGGGGTGGTATGGGTAATTTCACCACAAAAGACCATTTCCCAAAACAAATTACTGGGGAAACTCATGGAAAGGGATATGACACAAAGGCAGTATTATCATTATTTTTCTTTTGTTGAGGTTTCAGCATGAAAGATGCATCCTGGATTCCACATATCGTGGAGTTTCATGTACTATTCAATCACCAGGGCAAGCAAAGGGAAGCTGTATTCACAGATAGATCCTGTCTGCAATCCGCCTTGAACTTCCTGTGTCCAGTTCAAGAAATGATTTTCTTTGGTAACGCAACATTTGATGCAGATGGATAGCCGAATTATTTCACAGTGCCTGAACACTCCCCAGCAAAATGAGGAAGACTTGAGTCAATTTAATTTGCACAGAGAACTGCTACTGCTCAAACTAGCCAACCATCATTAACGTTTTGTACAAGGCTGATGAGTTCAGAGGTCTCTGGGATGAGCAGAGGCTACGGAATCAGAGGATACATCCTGCGAGTGTCCTTCAAGGCCAACTCAAATATCATCTCCTCCCCTACTGGGAGCAGCACGAATGGCTGGCAGGACACTTGGTGCCCACTTCGTGCACTTTAGCACCCGTCACAGCACAGTATTAGACTTGCAATCCTCATGCCTCCTCAATAACATCAATTTGTGGATGCTGATGAGAATCATTTTAAAATTTTCCCTACCCAAAGACCCTGAGTTCACGGGAGAAATTGTTTCATATACAACTTGAACATTACAGCTGGCTGCAGCTCTGCTGCGGTTGCTCCCAATTTCCTGCTTGTTCAACCTCCTCCCGCTGACCCAGCTTGCTGCCACTTCTAGTAGAACACTGCATGTATAGTCGTACTATGTCCAACCCACCAATTTCCCCTCTGCCTACTCCCATGCCAATGTGCCTGCAAGTCAATTAATCCTTTCAGTGACATAACCACGGTCTGCTCTGTCCTCCTGGGTCCACCCACACCTATCTCCTCTTCGGCAGGCAGCTGTCTCTGCTTTCTTCCCATTCTCTCATGCAGGCGTGTGGGAGAAGGGACAAGGTGTAGTGCTGCAGTAAAGCAGGGTTGCATATTAAGAATTTTACCAATTTACCAAACATGTTAAATAAGTCACCCCAAGGTCCTTTGGGATAGAGCCCACGGCATGCAGAGGGTTAAACGAGATGGACTGGGGTTAGGCTTAGGTAGGTTAATGCCTGGCCACACTCCCTGCTCATGATTTCCTCTCCATTCAGGCCCTCCAACCGTGGCCCTCTGTGCCTAGACTCTAACTCACTTCCAGTGCTCTTTTCTCTCCTGGACGTGCTGTCTCTCCTGACACTCTGCTTTTCATTGGTCTTTCTCACCCTGTGTTTTTCAGTCAGAGCTTTATAACTCTGAACATCCATGGCCAAGATTCATTTTCTTTCCCATGCTTCTCCTAGAAGCCATGGAAATAAAGGGATGCGGCCAGTCCCACTGGATCGGAGGGAGGAGACTTGGTATCCAAAGAAAATGAAACTTAGTGGGAGTACGAATTTCTCTTTCAAGATGGGAGGAGAGGTCTGACCTCCAATTTTACTCTCCAAGAACCACAGTTTATATGAAATACCTCATATGTTTATATAACCAAGAAAGCCAGTCACAGTGGCTTCACCCCAGAGAAAGGGAGCAGAGATACAGCATCAATTAAAACTACATGTCAGCGTGTCCAAATCTCACCTACAAACCATACAGCTCTGAATACATCTTAATTTGTTTGTTTTACATCATTATTTACTTGAACTCCGGTTTCTTTACCCACCAACTAGACTGTAAGTGCCTTGCACTCAGTGGCAATATCTTCATTTATATTTGTATTGTCATCTATACCCTAGAGGTCACTTGAGGAACATCATCTCTACCATATGCCTCCCGATGTAATATTAAATGCAGAGTTATTTTAGCATTTGACAAAACAAATTATAAAAAGGACATAAGATATTTTATTACTTAACACTGACAGATAAGTAAACTGAGGCACAGAGACCATCCCTACCTCAAAGTCAAAGTCACCATAAATAGAAAATCCTGTCCACAAAAACGGTAGCAAGTGACTACCCAGACTCCTTCATCAGGGAAAGCTACCTGTAGTCCATGCATCCAGTTATCTGTCCATCCATCCATGTATTCATCCACTCATGCATTTAGTTATCACAAACACACTGGGCACTTATTATGCACCAGGCTATGTGATAGTCACTGATGATATAATATGAGCAAAAAAAAAAAAGAAATTGATCTCTACCCTCAAGGAGCCTGAAGTGTGCTGGAAAAACAGACATCCCTCAAATAGTCAAACTGCACATGCAGCAAATGCACCATGAGCTGGCTACCTGGCGCAAATGCTCGGTAAACATTTTTCACTGCACAGACCTGTCAGGCCCTGACTATGTACCCTGATGAGACATCACTCTTCTCTGGAGTCTCAGCCTCCCCTTCCAGCTACCCACATGTTTCCTCTCACCTCCTTCCCCGCTCCAACGCTGTCGTCAGCCAGGGTGAATAGATGGGTACAAGCATGGACTTTTCTTTGCTGCTGTGTTGGCCATGGCTTTGATGCTAAGCAAGTGCTGGGGTTCCTCTCCAGTTCCTTAAACTTTTGTTTTTCTTTCCTGGGCCTGGAAAACAAGTAGAAGAGCAGTGCTAGAACTCTACTGCAGACTTGGTGTGATGGCAAGAAGGGTGTCCTCACTTTACGGGATGCTAAAAGTGAGTGAATGCTCACTAAATAACTCATTTGCACACTGAATCTAGGGGGTGTCTGTCAAAAGCCAAAGGAGAAATATCAGCTAACATTAGTGGAATGCTCACACCTTCTCGGCTGCCCTTATCAAGTTTTCTGAAGCTTATGGCTGTGACTGTAGAATATAGTTCACATTGTAGCCACAGCTATTTAAATGCTCTCTACATTTGCCACGGTAAAAGTTTTAGGTAAATAAATAAAAGTTTAAAAAATAGCAAACACTTCATAGAGGGACTGCTGTTCACCCTTTATCCTTATGAGTTCCTTAAAACCGTTCAATAGCTTAAACACCCAGCCACCCACCCCATCACACACACATACATGTGCACACAAATGTACACACATGGGAATTTAGGATTTTTTTTAGAAGAGAATCACACAACTATTAGTAGCATCCAAAACTGTGAAACAATATGATAATCTGGTCTCTTCCATGAGGGGATGTTTGTTACAGTTTAATCTTGGGGTCTGATGGATGGAGGGATAAATTACGAGTACGGGATTAACAGATACACACCACTGTATATAAAATAGATAAGCAAGAAGGATTTACTGTATAGCACAGGGAACTATAGTCAATATATAACCTATACTGGAAAGGAATCAGAAAAGAATATACATGTAGAACTGAAGCACTTTGCTGTACACCTGAAACTAATACAATATTGTAAATCAACTATACTTCAAAACAAAAACATCTTGGGGTCAGATGGATCTGTACTTCATAATCATGTGGCCCTGGGATGTGACCTTGTTTTCTTGTGTGTCTCAGCTCTCCCATCTCTAAAATTAGGATAAAAATCCATATATTTTAAATATGTGATGACACACTTCAAGTTAGTGTCAAGCGGAGTGCTTGATGAGTTTTAGGACTGCAATAAAGTCAGTTCTCCACCACAGATCTGTGCTATTCAGGGAGATAAAGATAATTAAAGCATTCTGACAACTCAGAGAACATAAGCCAATTAAGTTATCTTTTCACTATGACTTTTAAAAACCAAATATGATTTAAAAATGTGAACTTTGTATACATATGCCTTGATCTGATTATATGAGGACTTATCTCTTAAATGTGTTGGGATCCTAAAGCTGATTTCATTATTTACTCTGTATGAGGCTATTCTGAAGTAGGTGGATAAAGGCATGGGAGACAACACAATTTGAACAGATGACAAATGTCTCAGACTTTTTTTTTTTTTTTTAAATGAGGCAGCATGGCATAGTTGGAAAAAAAAAGCTGGATTAGGGGCCAGGAAACTGGATTAAAATTCTGGATTTTCTAGGCCCATTAGGCTCGTTGAACAATATTTCTGAATCTCTGATCTCTTTTAGTTAAAAGGAGGTCAAATCACCTGTCTTATAATGTCATGCCAAAGCAGAGAACATAGATGAAGAGCCTAATGCACAGTCACTGCTCAGTGCAGAGCTGCTAAGCTTATACTAGGTCTATGTGCACAATCTACGACAAGTAGAGTCTTAAAGCTATAACTCTCTCTATGTCTAACTTAGTACATACTTATGTTTCCTGAGAGAAAATTGGTTTGGATAAGGTTTTCTGGACATTTATAACATATATTTTAGTTATAAAAAAATGGTACTAAAATGATTGCAGAAATGTATATACACAGGGAAAACTAGACCATGCCTCAGAATAAATGAGAAGAAGTTCTGTGCATACTTTCCAACATTAAATTGATAGGCTGAAAGCAGCTATATTGGCTCACTCTTTTAACTTTTAAATCGCTCACTCTTAAAATGAGGAAAAATAAATTGTATTTGTCATTCTCCATGATATCCCCGCCCTCATATGACTTCTTGTTGTATTGTTTGTATGTTTTCACTACGAAAACGTGAGCAGTTTTGACAGAGCACTCATGTCCTGTGTTTTAGCCATGGAGTCACACAGCTGGGACTGCTTCTAGATACACAATTCACCCACCAGGTGGTCTTCGGCAAGTTACTGAAGCTATCTGAACTCCATTTTCTTGATCTGTAAAAGGGAGGAAGATATTTGCATTGAGCTTATAAGGTTGTTGTAGAGACTGAGTGAATTTTACACACTTAGAAATAAGCGTGGCTCATGGCAAGCAAATCAGGAGATAGCTATCACGTCATCTCAAAACGCTCAGCAAAGAGTAGGTAGTCAGTGAATGTTGAATGGTTGAATGAATAAATGAATGAATGAACAAATGAATGTATGACAAATGCAGTACCAGAGGATTGAAAAAAGTCTGGATTTCAAGTCTGAGATCATTGCATGCCCATACTGTCCTATAAGGGGCCTCCCTACTTCAGTTTTTAGAATGGGTCGGCATCATATAAATAAACTCAGGTATCTTCCACCTCTGATCTTCAAGGATTCTGAGATGAGCGTGAGGGCCCTCTGTTTGAATTCATACTGAGTGTTTCTAAAAAACACACAATGTCTAAGCACCTGTATTTATCAACAGGATGACCTGGGCTTTAGGCCAAATACTCATAGGAAACATTATGTTGAAAACAAATATTTCCAGGAAAGTAATTCTGCAAACTCATACTGAGTGTTGATTTTGTTCTTCTCTCAGGGCACTTTGATACAAAAAGAGAGAGAGAGAGAGAAAAGTGCTTTTCCTCAAAAAACAATTTCTTGGATATTTTCAATCTCATAAATGCTCTTGTTACTTCTGGCACCAGCAGAATGAAGAAGCACACAGCATGGGGAGAAGATGCAGCTCCATAGAAACTGCTCCGAGTGTGCGGGCGGTGGCCCCCTGCAGAGCCGATGAATGTTTCGTCAGCAGGCACTAGGAGGAAAGTAGGGGTGAAAGCTGGGGGCAAGGAATACAAGGAGAGTACTGCTGGGATAGTCCAGAAAAGATATAATAATCAAGATGATGTCCACGTTTGGGGCATAGCTGTGGCAAATATTTAGGAGTTATAAGGATGTACAGGACTTAGTTATTTGGTATGGAAATTAAGAGAGTGGGAGGTGAATGCCAGATATAAACTGTAGATTATTCTTTCTACATCCCTCCTTTTCTTCCTTCTTTCATTCTTTCTAACAGACATTTAGAAACATTCCTATATACCAGATACTGTGTGTGGCAGACTGCAATATCCAAAGATGATCTAGACAATAGATTTCATCCCAAATGTTCTTCCAACAAAGTGATGTTGACACTCCTCCGTTAAATGATGAGGTCTGCATCGCCTCCCCTCGAATTTGGGCACGGAACAACATTCCATCTAGGTTCTCATGAATATTATGTGATGGGAGTGACTCTGTGTCACTTTTGAGATTAGGTCATAAAAGTTAATATAGCTTGTGCCTGACCCATTCTCTCTCAGGGCAACAGCCCTTAAAACTCAGCCACCATATTGTGAGGAAGCCCAAACCACATGGAGAAGCCAAGAGTAGATGCAGTCCTATCTCAGGTCTCAACTAATAGCATCAACTGGCAGTCATGTGAGTGAGTGAGTGAGCCTTCACATGACTCCAGAATGTGAGTCACCTTAGATGGTGCTGAAATATGCAGAGATGATCTATTCTCCCCAAGCCTTACCTGATTTTCAGATCTCTGAGTAAAATACATATCGGCATTGTTTTAAGCCTTTAATTTTTGAGTAAATATATTAGCAGTTACAGAAACATTCTATCCTATTATGGGATTGCAAAGTTGAATAATACTAATTCTTCCTTCCCAATAAGATAGTCTCATAAATTAGACACATAAACACCCAATAGCAAAATGAGATTAGTACAAAGGAAAACATGTTCAAGGTTAAATGGAAGTGTAAAAGAAAGATAACTTTCTTAGTAAGTGATGCCTATTTCAGATGCTCACTGCTTACCTGCAAGCACGTCCAAAATCTTGGCATATGCCATACTTGATGTTTTAGACAGTATGTCTTGAAGACTCTATACTAAGTGCTGGTAAATATGACCCTTTCTAACAATGAACCCGCCATTGCTGAAATGTCTCAACAAAAGAGAAAGAAAAGGGATTCCTCCTATATTTATAAATTGTTTGGAAGATATAGTTAAGATTTAAGATCTCACCTCATAGATCCAAGTGTAGTTGAAATAGACAAGTTTGGATATCCCTTATTGCCTGAAGTCCTATCAACAGCTGACTATAACAATCCACCCTTGCTAGTATGGATGGAGAATCTGTACACCCTATTCGGCCATTCTGACATGTAAATGAGCAGGTGTCATATGCATGACAGCTCATAAGTCCTGCAGAAACCACAAAACAAACCTCAAAATACTATCAAATTTTCTGGGGTCAGGTGCCATAAATATGTACGTAATTTTACCACTGGGACATCAGCCTTTGAATTCACTGTCTTGGCTGTATTTTATTTTATTTTATTTATTTTTTATTTTTTTTGCGGTACGCGGGCCTCTCACTGTTGTGGCCTCTCCCGCTGCGGAGCAGAGGCTCCGGACGTGCAGGCTCAGCGGCCGTGGCTCACGGGCCCAGCCGCTCCGCGGCACGTGGGATCTTCCCAGACCCCTGCATTGGCAGGCGGACTCTCAACCACTGCGCCACCAGGGAAGCCCTTGGCTGTATTTTAGATGACACATGTTGGACAACTAACACTTGTGACACAATGGCAAACTGGGGCTCCATTTCCATGAGTGTGTGGATGTCCTGACATAGTGATTAGCATTTTGTTCTAAAAAATAACAAACTCTTCGGTTTAAGAAGCAGATGGCTAGGATTAGTGTTTTTGCTGTGCATGAGCCCATAAAAGGGATACTGCTTAGTCTGGAGTGGGAGATAGCTTGCCTATTAAGATAGAAACTTAGTCTCTCAATAGCCTGAGAGACTTACAAGATGATAACAGTACAATTGAATAGAAAATACTCAAGGGTCTCAAAGTGGATAAAGAGACTCGTTCTGATAGTCAATAATCCAGGGTTACAAGTAGTTTTGTTGAGTCGTTCAATGCAAAGACTTTGTGTCGGATGAACCTGGATTCAAGTTCACGCTTAGTCATTTATTTGCTACCAAGTTACTTGATCTTTAAAAGCCTCATTTAAAAGCAATGGCATGATAACACTATGAGAATGTGGCTTATATTGTTATTGCTGTTATCTGGGATGCTGGTAGATGGATGTGACATCACATTCAGGTATGATGTCTGATGAAGGATTTATATGGGAGGCAGGGATTTAGGAGTAATGATTGTATAAGATGGAGCTAGAATCATGGGAGTGGGAGAGCCAAAGATCCAGAGATTAAAACAAAAAGAGACTTATTTTATATATCTCTATATCTACATATTAGCATTATACACGTATCACAAAGCATACAAGGGTGGGGGTAGAAGCAGAAGAGCCAGAGGATGCAACGCGTAGGAAGACACAAAAGGAGGGGGGCAAGAACCATGGGAACTTACAAGGAGAATGTTTCACCTGGAACCTTAAAAAGTAGCAAGTGAAAAAATACCTTATTGGTCATCAGTCCAGTCTGCCGCATTCCATGCCGTGTTTTCAGTGTGTCTGGGGAGCTCTGTGTTCTAAGTGGAATATTTATCCTGGCTAATAACAACCGTAAAACAAGCAATTAATCCTTAATATATTGGAAAGGAGCGGCTTCCCAACAGGTAGATATTTCCTTAGGTGAGTGGTAGAACAGTTAATCTTTATTGTAAGTCACCAGCAGGTTAGAATTATTTATCTTGGAATGGACTCTTGCAACTCCTGCTGTTTTCTTCCTTATATCTAGTAACTGTCACGCTGGCTGTGTGGCTAGGTGGGTCTGTTCCGGCTTGAGGAAGGACCCAGTTCAAAGGAGAGTAGGGGCCCATTTCCAAGGAGAGGCGTTTCCTAAAAAAGCCCCATGGGGGGTTTCTGCCTCTGCCTCTTCCTAGAAGAAACCGCGGGATGCCACCTTCATTCATTTCTTGTTCAGAAGGCAACTTCTGCATGCTATTAGAGATATTCTAATCAGCATGCCTAATTACAAGCCCTGTGAATCCCTCTGAAAGAAAAAAAAAATATCTTCCTTACAATAAAGGCAAAAAGAGAGACAAATTAATAATCACTTCCCATGCTAGGGTGTGATAAACTTACTAGCTGGATTGAGACAGACTAATTCCAGATTTCAAATCCCCCAGTGTTAGGAGGAATGTTCAAAACTGGGAATGGTCAGATTTCTCGTTATATTCTTTTCTCACAAAGATAGGCAGATGAAAGGGAAAATAAAGTCAATATGGTTGGAACTGTAATAAAATAGGGACCCTATTAAATAAATTGGCTTCTAGCCTGCTATCTGTCTTTAATCAACGAGATGGTCATGTAGAGCCTCTTGACTTCTCTCTTGAAGAGGAGATGTATCAGAAGGTGCTGATGTTATTACTACTGGGGTCCCCTTTCATTATTCTTCCTGAAACTTAGGGTTCATAATAATTTCAATGAAGCCTTGAGTGAGTTCAGTGCATGAGAGTGAGCATGGCATAGGGGTCAAATGGTGGCTTCAGAGCACCCTGACCTAACCTATATGGACAAGGTCGTCTGCAAAGGGAGGGAGGACTCTGGCACTGAATCCCTGCTCTGCCTCGTGCTGCCTGTAGGATCCTTGTGCCTCAGTTTCCTTATCTGTAAAATGGGAGTGAAAATAATGGTACCTTCCTCATGGTGTCATGAGGTTTAAATGAATTGATGTTTGTTCAATGACATCAGAACTGTGTTTGACACATGATTGTATATAAGTGTTTGTTAAATAAAAAGAAGCCTTAAGCTCCACAAGCCCATGATAACAGCATGACCTTAAGTTGGGGCACTGTTGCCCAAGTCACTGGGAAGAGTTGATGTTCAAAGCACTTCAGACATTGATCTTTACCTCTCTCGGCTTCAGGCATCGATCTTACCAGGTCTGGCCCTGCTTGTTGCCAGACTTCATCTTATGCTAAAATAAATGTAAACCATGCCACAGTGGGGCCTGATAGAACTTCTCTTGAATTGACTTATCTGACTACTTTTACTTCTTAGAAAACAGCCACATGGCTTTCCTCTCTTCTATATCACAGAGCAGGCAGCGATCAACCCCTCCCACCCAACACCCTTTACAACTTTTCTCTCTCCTTATTACTCACTCACGTCTCAACTTTTCTTTTTCCTTCCCTTAGAACCTGACGCCACTACAAAACCTGAGGGACTAAAGACATCCCCACATGTGTATATTCTACACCCTCCCCAAAACACCTCTTCAAAAATGTCCTTTCCCTCCTCAAAAGGCTTGTCTCTCAATGTCCATCTCACTGAGATTCCATGAATAAAAGACTGTTTGCTGTTAACTCCCTATTCCTCCTTGATAGACCAACAAGGATACATGACAGAGGTGAGTCTAATTTGGACATATTCAGTATTCATTCATTAAAAAAATATTTACTAAGCTCCAAAAAATGTGTTTGGGGAAATAAGTAAATATACATATATATTATTTTCTCCCACTTTCATATAAATGGGAGAAAATTAAGCACACAGTTTCTGTACATGATTTTATTACATTATTTCATGTTGTGATATTTTCAAATTAGTCCTTTAAAAGCTTGTAATGGTTTTACGCCAGAATAAAGGCTAAAGAAGATACATATATTCAATGAAATATTACTAAGCCATAAAAAGAATAAAATAATGCCATTTGCAGCCACATGGACGGACCTGGAGATTGCCATACTGAGTGAAGTAAGTCAGACAGAGAAAAACAAATATAATATGATATCACTTATATGTGGAATCTAAAAAAATGGTATAAACGGACTTATTTACAAAATAGAAATAGAGTCACAGATGTAGAAAACAAACTTATAGTTACCAGGGGGAGAAGAGGGGAGGGATAAATTGGGATATTGACATTAACATATACACACTACTATATATAAAATAGATAACTAATAAGGACCTACTGTATAGCACAAGGAACTCTACTCAATACTCTGTAATGGCCTATATGGGAAAAGAATCTACAAAAGAGTAGATATATGTAGATGTATAACTGAATCACTTTGCTGTACACCTGAAATGAACACAATGTTGTAAATCAACTATACTCCAATAAAAACTTTTTAAAAATTAAAAAACTAAAAGCTTGTGATGGTTTTAAAATACATCTGTCAATGTATTTACTCCTGTGATCAAAAGTGAGTCTAATTACTCTCCACAGAAATATGGGCAAGGCTTAGAGACTCAACACACAGAGGCTAAAAATAGAAGATGGCGGAAGCGGCACTGCATCACTTCTGAAGCTGGATCTTAACAGTCTCACAAGATCTTAGAAGGTCACACAGCTTTCACTTCTATTCCTTGGGATGGTTGCTTCTCAAAACCCAGCTATCATGCTGTGAGGAGATGTGTTCTTGTCAAGGGTCCTAGATAAGGACCAAGCAGGCAGCCAGAGTTCTTCAGAGGATTCTGAGCCCAACCTTCCAGACATTCAGATGACATCACATGGAGCAGAAAGGAGCCATCTGTCCTAACTGCTGATGGATGATCTAAATAAAAGACTGCTGTGACTTTAACCATTATGATATGTGGTGGTCTGTTGCATAGTAGGTAACTAGAGCATTCCTGACACCATTTTATATGCCACTCCCCTCCCTTGATCAGTAATCCAGATCTCCTCTTTTAGGATCCAAGTTCTATCTCCAATAAAGAGTCCATCCCAAAATTAGCTTAAATATTTTCACTTTCAGGTTTTATGTGCATTTGGGTCAGTGGAGGTTTCTCTGTATTGATAGTGGTAAAGGTCTTAAAAGGCCACACAGATCTCATCTGGCATTCTTTGGGATGCTTCCCTTCTCCAAATAACTTTGAGTAATTCCTCCCTTGAAAGTCTTTGGCAGGTACCTTCCTCTATCATGCAACGAAAAGAATGTGGCACTTAGAGTCAAAAGAACTTTCTGTGTATCACCTCTACCATGCCTTCTGAGTTTATTATTTCTCAGCCTCTATTTCTCAATTTCTAAAATGATATTAAGTTAATCTATACTAAAATGTATTTGAGAGTTTATACAAAAGCGATTTCAAAGGTGAAAAGTACCATACAAATTTTAGGTATTACTATTATTGTTAAAGATATATGTATCTTAATAACATGTTAGCAACATCAAGGCGATATTTTAGGGCAGTAATTAACAAATTGATTAGAGATTCCAAAGTGGCCACTGTGTTTTTACAGTTCTAATCCAGTGTAATACAGGTGCAGATCAACTGATGAAAATAAAGTTTACCCTGTATTAATATGCTTGCACATTTTACTGCTGCCTTTGAAAATAGATTTCTATTTTAATTTGGAAACAGATGTTTGGAATATATTTTGAAATGAGTTGAACAGTGCTTATTCATGAGGAATTTTGATCTTGTGACAGCTGAAGTTAATATTGACCATACTGAATTTCCATAACAGGCCCAGTATTTGAAAGCCACGTTGATTCTAAAGGTGTCAGTAATTTAGTTACTATCATTAGCACAAGACTCTAGGGGACATTTTAATTGCAGATCATAACGACAGAACATTTATAACACTGTTCATTAATACATTATTTAATGCAAACCTATGAAAAATGTAACTGCTGTTAAATGAAGTGTGCCACATAACATTCCAAGAGATTCAATTTGTAATAAAAATAGGGCTGCTTTGTGTTTGAGGGTATGGACTAGTCTGGGGGAATATTAGGTATAGGAGGAGTTTTTAAATATGAAAATCACTTTAGTACCTAGCAGTTTGAGCCATTTGCATCGAAAAAAATAATATCTGGCAATTCAGTATGGCATAGTTTTACAAATATAGATTCTGGAGAACAATTCCTCCACTATTAATTAGCTATATGCAATTGGGCAGATTGTTTAACCTACCTGGGCCTAAGTTCCCTTATCTTCAAAACTGAGTAATCAGAGCTGTACCCACCACCAGTCCCTCCTATCAGGAAACTTGCACAAGCCTCTTAGATAGCCTCATCCACCAGAGGGCAGACAGCAGAAGCAGAAGAACTACAATCCTGCAGCCTGTGGAACAAAAACCATATTCACAGAAAGATAGACAAGATGAAAAGGCAGAGGGCTATGTACCAGATGAAAGAACAAGATAAAACCCCAGAAAAACAACTAAATGAAGTGGAGATAGGCAACCTTCCAGAAAAAGAATTCAGAATAATGATAGCGAAGATGATCCAGGACCTCGGAAACAGAATGGAGGCAAAGATCGAGAAGACGCAAGAAATGTTTCACAAAGACCTGGAAGAATTAAAGAACAAACAAACAGAGATGAACAACACAATAACTGAAATGAAAACTACACTAGAAGGAATCAATAGCAGAATAACTGAGGCAGAAGAACGGATAAGTGACCTGGAAAACAGAATGGTGGAATTCACTGCTGTGGAAGAGAATAAAGAAAAAAGAATGAAAGGAAATGAAGACAGCCTAAGAGACCTCTGGGACAACATTAACTGCAACAACATTCGCATTATAGTGGTCGCAGAAGGAGGAGAGAGAGAGAGAGGACCCGAGAAAATATCTGAAGAGTTTATGTCCGAAAACTTCCCTAACATGGGAAAGGAATACTCACCCAAGTCCAGGAAGTCAGAGAGTCCCATACAGGATAAACCCAAGGAAAAACATGCCAAGACACAGAGTAATCAAACTGGCAAAAATTAAAGACAAAGAAAAATTACTGAAAGCAACAAGGGAAAAAAACCCAAATAACATACAAGGGAACTCCCATAAGGTTAACAGCTGATTTCTCAGCAGAAACTGTACAAGCTGGAAGGGAGTGGCATGACATATTTAAAGTGATGAAACGGAAGAACCTACAACCAAGATTACTCTACCCGGCAAGGATCTCATTCAGATTCAATGGAGAAATCAAAAGCTTTACAGCCAAGCAAAAGCTAAGAGAATTCAGCACCACCAAACCAGCTCTACAACAAATGCTAAAGGAACACAGAGAAGAAAAGGACCTGCAAAAACAAACCCAAAACAATTAAGAAAATGGTAAGAGGAACACTTATTGACAATTACCTTAAATGTGAATGGATTAAATGCTCCAACCGAAAGATGCAGGCTCGCTGAATGGATACAAAAACAAGACCCATGTATATGCTGTATACAAGCGACCGACTTCAGACCTAGGGACACATACAGCCTGAAAGTGAGGGGATGGAAAAAGATATTCCATTCAAATGGAAATCAAAAGGAAGCTGGAGTAGTAATACTCATATCAGATAAAGTAGACTTTAAAATAAAGAATGTTACAAGAGACAAGGAAGGACACTACATAATGATCAAGTGACCAATCCAAGAAGAAGATATAACAATTATAAATATATATGCACCTAACATAGGAGCACCTCAATACATGAGGAGACTGCTAACAGCTATAAAAGAGGAAATTGAGAGTAACACAACATTAGTGGAGGACTTTAACACCTCACTTACACCAATGGACAGATCATCCAGACAGAAAATTAATAAGGAAACACAAGCCTTAAGTGACACAATAGACCAGATAGATTTAATTGATATTTATAAGACATTCCATCCAAAATCAGCAGATTACACTTTCTTCTCAAGTGCACATGGAACATTCTCCAGGATAGATCACATCTGCGGTCACAAATCAAGCCTCAGTAAATTTAAGAAAATTGAAATCATATCCAGCATCTTTTCTGACCACAACGCTATGAGTTCAGAAATCAATTACAGGGAAAAAAATGCAAAAAATACAAACACATGGAGGCTAAGCAAAACGCTACTAAATAACCAAGAGATCACTGAAGAAATCAAAGAGGAAATCAAAAAATACCTAGAGAGAAATGACAATGAAAACTCGACGATCCAAAACCTATGGGATGCAGTAAAAGCAGTTCTAAGAGGGAAGTTTATAGCAATGCAATCCTACCTCAAGAAACAACAAATACTTCAAATAAACAACCTAACCTTACATCTAAAGGAACTAGAGAAAGAAGAACAAACAAAACCCAAAGTTAGTAGAAGGAAAGAAATCATAAAGGTCAGAACAGAAATAAATGAAATAGAAACAAAGAAGACAAGAGCAAAAATCAATAAAACTAAAAGCTGGTTCTTTGAGAAGATAAACAAAACCGATAAACCATTAGCCAGACTCATCAAGAAAAAGAGGGAGAGGACTCAATCAGTAAAATTAGAAATGAAAAAGGAGACGTTACAACTGACACTGCAGAAATACAAAGCATCCTAAGAGACTACTACAAGCAACTCTATGCCAAAAAAAAAAAAAAAAAAAAAAAAAAAAAAAAAAAAAAAAAAAAAAAAAAAAAAAAAAAAAAAAAAAAAAAAAAAAAAAAAAAAAAAAAAAAAAAAAAAAAAAAAAAAAAAAAAAAAAAAAAAAAAAAAAAAAAAAAAAAAAAAAGGAAAAACTGGAAGAAATGGACAAATTCTTGGAAAGGTATAAGCTTCCAAGACTGAACCAGGAAGAAACAGAAAATATGAACAGACAAATCACAAGTAATGAAATTGACACTGTCTTTAAAAATCTTCCAACAAACTAAAGCCCAGGACCAGATTGCTTCACAGGTGAATTCTAACAAACATTTAGAGAAGAGCTAACACCCATCCTTCTCAAACTCTTCCAACGACTTGCAGAGGAAGGAACACTCTCAAACTCATTCTACGAGGCCACCATCACCCTGATACCCAATCCAGACAAAGATACTACAAAAAAAGAAAATTACAGACCAATATCACTGATGAATATAGATGCAAAAATCCTCAACAAGATACTAGCAAACAGAATCCAACAACACATTAAAAGGGTCATACACCATGATCAAGTGGGATTTATCCCAGTGATGCAAGGATTCTTCAATATATGCAAATCAGTCAATGTGATACACCATATTAACAAATTGAAGAAGAAAAACCATATGAACATCTCAATAGATGCAGGAAAAGCTTTTGACAAAATTCAACACCCATTTATGATAAAAACTCTGCAGAAAGTGGGCTTAGAGGGAACCTACCTCAAAATAATAAAGGTCATATACAACAAACCTATAGCAAACATTCTCAATGGTGAAAAAGTGAAAGCATTTCCTCTAAGATCAGTAACAAGACAAGGATGTCCACTCTCACCACTATTATTCAGCATAGTTTTGGAAGTCCTAGCCATGGAAATCAGAGAAGAAAAAGAAATAAAAGGAATACAAATTGAAAAGAAGTAAAACTGTCACTGTTTGCAGATGACATGATACTATACACAGAGAATCGTAAAGATGCCACCAGAAAGCTACTAGAGCTCATCAATGAATTTTGTAAAGTTGCAGGATAGAAAAGTAATGCACAGAAATCTCTTGCATTCCTATACATTAATGATGAAAAATCTGAAACAGAAATTAAGGAAAAACTCCCATTTACCATTGCAACAAACAGAATAAAATACCTAGGAATAAACCTACCTAGGGAGACAAAAGACCTGCATGAAGAAAACTATAAGATAGTGCTGAAAGAAATTAAAGATGATACAAACAGATGGAGAGCTATACCATGTTCTTAGACTGGAAGAATCATTATTGTGAAAATGACTGTATTACCCAAAGCAATCTACAGATACAATGCAATTCCTATCAAATCACCAATGGCATTTTTTACAGAACTAGAACAAAAAGCCTTACAATTTGTAGAGAGACCCAAAAGACCCCGAAGAGCCAAAGCAGTCTTGAGGGAAAAATATGGAGCTGGAGGAATCAGGCTCCTGGACTTCAGGCTATACTACAAAGCTACAGTAATCAAGACAATACAGTACTGGCACAAAAACAGAAACATAGATCAATGGAACAGGATAGAAAGCCCAGAGATAAACCCATGCACCTATGATCAACTAATCTATAGCAAAGGAGGCAAGGATATACAGTGGAGAAAAGACAGTCTCTTCAATAAGTGGTACTGGGAAAACTGGACAGCTGCATGTAAAGGAATGAAATTAGAACACTCCCTAACACCATACACAAAAATGGACTCAGAATGGATTAGAGACCTAAATGTAAGACTGGACACTCTAAAACTCTTAGAGGAAAACATAGGAAGAACTCTCTTTGACATAAATCACAGCAAGATTTTTTTTTTTTCTTGCGGTACACAGGCCTCTCCCGTTGCGGAGCACAGGCTCCGGACGCGCAGGCTCAGCGGCCATGGCTCACGGGCCCAGCCGCTCCACGGCATGTGGGATCCTCCAGGACCGGGGCACGAACCCGCGTCCCCTGCATCGGCAGGCGGACTCTCAACCACTGCGCCACCAGGGAAGCCCAACAGCAAGATATTTTTTGATCCACCTCCTAGAGTCATGGAAATAAAAACAAAAATAAACAAATGGGACCTAATGAAACTTCAAAGCTTTTGCAAAGCAAAGGAAACCAGAAACATGACGAAAAGGCAACCCTCATAATGGGAGAAAATATTTGCTAACAAATCAATGGACAAAGGATTAATCTCCAAAATATATAAACAGCTCATGCAGCTCAATATTAAAAAAACAAAGAACCCAATCCAAAAATGGGTAGAAGACCTAAATAGACATTTCTCCAAAGAAGACATACAGATGGCCAAGAAGCACATGAAAAGCTGCTCAACATCACTAATCATTAGAGAGATGCAAATGAAAACTACAATGAGGTATCACCTCACAGCAGTTAGAATGGGCATCATCAGAACATCTACAAACAACAAATGCTGGAGAGGGTGTGGAGAAAAGGGAACCCTCTTGCACTGTTGGTGGGAATGTGAATTGGTATAGCCACTATGGAGAACAGTATGGAGGTTCCTTAAAACACTAAGAATAGAATTACCATATGACCCAGCAATCCCACTACTGGGCATATACCCAGAGAAGACAGTAATTCAAAAAGACACTTGCACCCCAATGTTCATTGCAGCACTGTTTACAATAGCCAGGACATAGAAGCAATGTAAATGCCCTTTGAAGGACGAATGGATAAAGAAGATGTGGTACATCTATACAATGGAATATTACTCAGCCATAAAAAGGAATGAAATTGAGTCATTGGTAGACTCCTGGATGGATCTAGAGACTGTCATACAGGGTGAGGTAAGTCAGAAAGAGAAAAACAAATATCGTATATTAATGCATATATGTGGAACCTAGAAAACTGGTACAGAGGAACTGGTTTTCAGGGCAGAAATTGAGACACAGATGTAGAGAATAAACGTTATGGACACCAAGGGGGGAAAGCGGCGGTGGGGGGGGGTGGTATGATGAATTGGGAGATTGGGATTGACATGTATACACTAATATGTATGAAATGGGTAACTAATAAGAACCTGCTGTTTAAAAAAATAAGTAAAATAAAATTCAAAAAAAAATATGGAGGATGGAGTTGAGTGTTTACTATATAACTGATAATGCAATTTATTGGCTAAATGAAACTGAAAGTAGAATTTAGAACTCCTCATCTCTAAATGATATATGTTATTTTAGGAATATTTCACATTTAGGAATATTGTTCAAAAAAACCCAAAACTGAGTAATCATATAGTACCCATCTATGGCAGAGAATGCCAATTGTTCACATAAAATCCTGTCTCAGTAGTGGTCTCTAATGGCTTTATGATCCTGGAGTAGTGAAAAATTGCCAAATCTGTGGATCATAAGACAGCAAAGATGTACTTCTTGCTAAAGCTTGGTATCCACTGGAAAATGGCTGGGTCTTTGCTCCCAGGCCAGCATCATGCTTGCTCTACAACCAAGGCTCACTAGGAAGCATAATCTGGAATATTGACACTTGCTATGGCAGAGAGAAAGACAGGAAAACAAAGCATATGTTTATTAAAGCCTCTACTGGGAATGACCACATATCATTTTTGGTCACATTTGACCTAGCAAAGCAACACCATAAGGCCCAAGATAAGTGGGGCAGAAAAGTGCATTCACGACTAAATATCTTAGCATATCACTTTTGACTCCAATATCTCACTTCCACTTCACAGACAGAATCCCATTTCCCGGGATGTAAAAATACTCAGCTAAAATCAAGGGTTCCCTTATTGCTAAAGGCAGCCACGTGCTTCCGGTCTCTGTATTGGAAGGGAGCTGCATTGTTTTTGGCTTATAGCCTATTTTACCCTCTTGTTCTCATGAAAAGACCTGTCAACAGCGTCCCTGTTTCCTTTTGGAATAACTCTACTTTGCATTCAAACACGCTGTTCTGTCCTCCCCATGGAAAGGTAAACAAGTGTCCTTCCCATGGAAAGGTAAACAAGTAAACTAGTCTATAGAAATTGAACTCTCTCTTCTTAGACTCAAAGTACTGTTTCAAGTTAAGTAAGAATGAATAATAAAAATCCCTGGAGATTTTGTTTTCATTAATATAATGGCAGACTAACCAATAGTGGAAACCATCCCTATAAAAACCTTCAACCGCTGGATAAATAGCAAACTATTTTGAATGCATAGAGGAGATTGCCAAGGGGGGAGAAAAAGTTCAGATACAAGAAATTAAGAGATAATTGACAACCACAGCCTTGTGCATTACAATGAATGCTAAAGCAGCCCTGAGGGGATGAAGAGATGCTGGGTACAACACCAGTAACAACTAGCTATTACTGGGTTCTAACTTACACATTGCATCCAGTCAAATCCTTGGGTTGATCAAAGCAGGAGCTCAGGCCACTGCACTAAGCCAGAGTACCAATTAAAAACAGTTTGCAGATATTCTAGCCACTTTCCCTGGGCACCAACAAGGAGTTTGGCATTGTCTAATACTTGGGCAGTGAGGAAAAGGAGCTCCAAACCTACATCTAGCAAACACTGATCAAAAGAAAGCTAGTGATTAAAAAAATAATTCCATTCATAATTGTATCAAAAAGAAAAAAATAGTAATAAATTGAACAAAAGGAGTTTGAGGATTATACACGGAAAACTACAAAGCATGGGCTTCCCTGGTGGCGCAGTGGTTGAGAGTCTGCCTGCCGACGCAGGGGACGCGGGTTCATGCCCCGGTCCGGGAAGATCCCACGTGCCGTGGAGTGGCTGGGCCCGTGAGCCATGGCCGCTGAGCCTGCGCGTCTGGAGCCTGTGCCCCGCAACGGGAGAGGCCGCAACAGTGAGAGGCCCGCGTACCGCAAAAAAAAAAAAAAAAAAAAAAAAAATGTAAAAACTATACAAATGTACTTATTTCACAAATAAGTGAAAAGATAATCCACACTTCTGGGAGATAAGACTTGAGATGAATACAATTAAAATATTTGGTTAAAGAATACCTAAACTATATCTACAAATCAACAGGAAATCATATTGATAGATTAGAGAGAATATAAAAAGAAGTCATAGGTGAAAAAGATTGAATCTTACTTATAATTAAAGAAATGTAAATTCAGAAACAATCAGAAGCCAGTTCATGTCAATCAGTTGGCAAATTTTTAAAAGTTCATTAATATCCCAACTATTTTTCATCACCGTCACTGCTGCCAATTAGGCCAACACATTATTTGCTCTTGCCTGCCCTCCTAATTGGCATTTTTATTCCATCTTGTCCTTCTAGAATCTATTCTCATTATACTAGCCAGTGGCGTCCTTTTTTTTAATATATATATAAATTTATTTATTTATTTATTTTTGGCTGTGTTGGGTCTTCATTGCTGCACTCGGGCTTTCTCTCCTTGTAGTGAGCAGGGGCTACTCTTCGTTGCAGTGTGCGGGCTTCTCACTGTGGTGGCTTCTCTTGTTGTGGAGCATGGGCTCTAGGCACGTGGGTTTCAGTAGTTCTGGCACGTGGGCTCAGTAGTTGTGGCTCACAGGCTCTAGAGCGCAGGCTCAGTAGTTGTAGAGCACGGGCTTAGTTGCTCCGTGGTATGTGGGATCTTCCCCGGACCAGGGCTTGAACCCGTGTCCCCTGCATTGGCAGACGGATTCTTAACCACTGCACCACCAGGGAAGTCCCAGTGGTGTACTTTTAAATGTCAAATAAGACCATATCACTCCTGTGTTTAAAAACCTGAAGTGGATCCCCATCCCATTGAGATGAATACCAAGGTCCTGAAGATGGTTAACACGACCCCAAATAACTCTCTTTTTATTCTTTTGCTCTGGCTCACTCACAGCCCCACTGGCCTCCTTTGCTTCTTCAAAAACAAACAAAAGTCCAGGAACAGTCTCAGTTCAGTTAACTTGCTCCTCCCTGTGTCTAGCAGGCTTATTTCCTAGATGACTAAACGGTATGCTCCTACACCCCTGTGAAGTCAACAGGTCTCTGCTTGTGTGCTATGTTCTCAGCGACAACTTCCCTTAGCAGCTAATTTAAAAATACAATCTCACCTTCCTTCTGGCACCTCCTATTGCTTTGCCTTGCATTGATTTTCTCCATAACCATGGGGCAGAATACCTTGTACTGGTTATCAATCCCAAGAGAGGACTCCAAACACCCCTGGCCCATTGCAGTTTGCTATCAGAGTCGTCAAGGAGAACACAACACAGTCAGGCACTGGCTGGAATGACACCCCACCAACATGGAACAGAGACCCAGCAAGGCCAGTCCCAAAAGTGGGTGTTGGTCTCCCACTGCGGACCTTTCTAAGCAGCCAATGCTGGGCAATTAGCCCACGTGCACCCCTCTACTGCCAGTTGAAGGAACTCTGGCCCCTCCCCCAGAGGACAGACATAGCAATGGGGTTGTACACGTGCCATATGACACACACACTTTAAGTAGAGGAAAAAAACACTACTCATTGTCCTGTAAGGAAGAAAGGTATCCCCACACAGGCACTGTGGGCTCTTTAGCTTTTGGTTAGGAGGTGTTCCAGGTCTAAGGCTGGGAGAGGATCAGAGACTGAGCACATAAAGCTGCCTTTCCCTATAATAACACTTATCATCCTCTAAAACAAAAAACTTTTTATTTATTTATATTGCTATTGTATGTGCTTTCGTACCAAAGTATAGGTTTTGTAAGGACACACGTTTTTATCGCTTCTGTTTACTATTATTTCTGGAAAATGTTGGAGAGTTATCAGCTTGTAGTATGTGCTCAGTAAGTATTTGCTGAATTGACCTGAATTGCCAAATATTAATAAGAATATAGAAAAATAGAAATTCAAATTGCTAATTGATATATTAGTTGTTACAAGCACTTTGAAGTGCAATTCGGCAAAATCTGGTAAAGTTGAAATGGATGTACTCAACAGCTCAGCAATTCTCTTCTAGAGGAGCTCTTATGAATAAAGACAGAGCAGCACTGTCACTGAGAAAAAAAAAAGGGGATATGACTTACCTTTTTCTTCAGTAGGGAATTCTATGAATAAATTGATTTATTCAGTGAAACACTATGGAAACAGTGAAAATGAGATCAGGGAAAATCTACATGTGAAAAATTTAAAAAATAATATTAAATGAAAAAAGCTAGCTAGTTGGATAAGTATGCATTCAGTTTGGTAACATCTATATAAATGTAAAAATTATAAAATATAAATCCCTTATTGACATTTTACTGATATTAATATGTAATAAAATACAAAGCATGAATAGAGATGCTATAGACCCACTTCAGGACAGAGATTAACCTCAGGAATCTCTTTAACCTTAGGAAGGTTAAAAGGGTGAGAATTTAGTTGTGTCTGTAATATTTTTTAATGAAATATATTTGAAGAAAAAAATGTCCCACTCTTAAAGTTTATTAAACCTGGTAAGTATGTGAATACCTATTTTATTATTTTGTATACTTTTTTATGAGTTTGGAATACTTACTTTGTAGTAAGACGACCACAACAAAACGAAACTTGATTGGGACCAATAAGTCCCCATGGCAGTGACCTGATAGTACTGTTTTGTTGATTTCTGTTCCTGTTCCCCAGATCCCAGATGTACATTTCCAGCTGATCTTTCTAAGCCTGGTTCTTTGTTGCCTTTAAATTATTTTTAAATGATTTTTTTTATTTTTTGTTTGCTTAATATAGCCAGATTTGGTTTTTATTATGTATAACTCAAAATCCCTAACAACCACAGTAACTTTAACATCCTGGACACATATACAGGGATATTTGGGGAAACCTAGGAAAACAAAGAACAAGGAAGATTGCTTTTCAGTTGAGTAGTAAATGTCTCCTCCAACACTTATTAGCTGTGTAACTGGGAGATACTTTTTCTGTCTCGGAATATCAGATTTTCTCATGGAAAATATGAAGATAAAGCATGGCTGCTTTGTGTGGTTCAAATATTAAATCAACCAATATTTAAAGAAACTTACACATACAAAGCATTCAATTAATATTTACTTAAAGGGAAAATAAAATTAATTTTAAGCTATTTTGCTTAATAAGTTTGGTCCCATTGAAAAGAGCAGGTATTAGTCTCTACACTCCACTGGGGAGACATTTGACACGGGTTTATTTCCCTGGTAGACTGAGTTATTGCAGAAGACAAAGGTTCAAGTTACAGTTTTGATCCACCTCTGCTAGGGTCTCTGCCGCAGACCTCCTTGATCATCTGTGGAGTGGTCCTTGACATTTACAAAAAAGCCACAGGAGAGAGAAACTAAGTCAGCCACTTTGTGCTAGACCAACTCTGAAGAGTTAATGAACTTACTGGTCCCTGGGGGAGTTGGAGGGGGTATTAAGTGGGGAGTCTAAACAGAATTAAATTGCTCTCCTCAAAACTGTCAAGGACCCTCATCAGTAAGAACAAGAAGGTTTGAGACAGGGGAGCTTGGCCCTTCAGTTTTTATCTTTTACAAACTAAACAGATATTTAAAGAAGACTTGATGTAACAGGGAAATACTAGACTTGGAGTAAGAAAACATGTTTTGCAGACTTAAAACGTTCAAATCCAGGTCTCCAACTCAAATATACTTTTGTATTATTTTCTTCTATAAAATGCAGGGGAAAGTCATTAACTTACACGGTAGATCAAATGAGCCTAAAAGATAAAATGGAGGTGAAAGAGGCTGAAGAGAATCCAATTTCCGATAAACAAATTAATATTCAATTCTGGATCTGGATGAACAGAAATCAAGAAGTTTTGAACATGAAGAATGAGGGAGGTAAAAAACAAACAGACAAACAAACAAACAAACAGACCTCTAAAGGAAAGGAAACAAAGAAGGTGGTTTTCTGCCTGGAGATCTCTCTAGCTCACAGTGCAAGCAGAATACCACAAGGAGAGCACAATGGTCTTGCTGAATTGAAAAGACAGAGATTGAAATAAGGAGTAAGAGGTGGTGGGAAAATACCAGAGAGGAGGGAGTTACACCAAGAAAGAGCTGCTAATAACAGAATAGTGTGGACTTCCCCAGTGGTCCAGTGGTTAAGACTGCACTTCCACTGCAGGGAGTGCAGGTTTGATCCCTGGTCAAGGAACTAAGATTCCCACATGCTTCACAGTGAGGCCAAATAAAAGAAAGAATAGTGTTATACTTCTGAGCCAGGTATGATTCCAAAATATTGAAGGGCTGGGAGACATGTGAATTCCAACCAGCCAGAAGAGTCTTTGTTGAATATCAGCACACCCAGTAAGGATGCTGGAGGGATCATTCTTTAGTAACAGAGATAAAGAAGACCCAGAGTAAAACTCCATTAAACTCACTCTGACAACCTAACAAGGCTTAAAATAGCCTCGAAGTGATTGAGCTGATCCACAAGTAACTTACTTTCCTGTCAGAACAAAGTCCAACACAGTACAAAGAAATACAACAAAATACAGCATGAAAAAAAAAATGTAGAATTCCAAATGGCTGTGAGCAAAATAAATTATTTGACATGACAAGAAGTGGAAAAAGTGATGCATAGCTAATAAAAATAGACTCACAGGTGACAGAAATGATAGATTTAATAGACAAGGTTTTAGAATAGCTATCATGATTAGATTTAATTATGTAGAAGCAAATAAGCATATAAAGAAGACAAATCCAAAGATATAAAGAGAACAAAGTAGAATTTCTACTTTTGAAAAATACAGTATCTGAATTTAAAAACTAGTTAGGTGGGATTACTAACAGATTAGACACTGCAAAAGAAAATATCAATGAACGTGAGGTTATAACAATAGAAATTATCCAAATTAAAGAATGAAATAGAATATGAAATATTTCATCCTATGTACAACAGGGATACCACAAAGAGAGAAGAGAGTCGGGAGCAAAAATTTTTGAAGAAATAAGGCAAAAAGATTGATGAAAACTATACACCTACAGATCCAAGAAGCTCAAAGAATCTTAAGAGGGATAAAAACAAAGCAAACAATACCAAGTTAATCCTAATTGAATTGCTAACAACCAGTGTAAAAAGATCTTAAAAATGGGCTAAAGAAAAATGGGCTTGATGAATCAAATTACCATGTTGTGAACTTCCTATGGAGAGGAACAGATGTCAGGAAACTGCTGCCACTAGGACATAAAGACAGCCTCCAGCCAACAGCCAGTAAGGAGCCTGAGCAATCCATCTTACAGCTGAAAGAAAATGAATCCTACCTTCAGCCTGAGTGAACTTGGAAGAAGATTCTTCCAGTCTTTCCCTATCAAGTCTCCAATGAAAATCTGATTTTTACAACACCTTGATAGTAGCCCAGCAGACCCTGAACATAGGCCCCAGTTAAGATTTGCCAAGATTCCTGACACAGAAAAACTATGAAATAATAAATGGGCATTACTTAAGCCACTAAGTTTGTTATAATTTATTATGTAGTATAGGAATCTAATATCCCAGATACTTGATACATAAAAGGAATGGTTAGAATAACAGAAAGCAACTGTTTTTCTTTCTATAAAGCTTGAATTTCAAGTCTGATTTTTCTTAGTAATGTTTAAAGAAAGTCACTTTGGGATGTAAACTTGTTCATTGATATTTTTGTCTATGTGGTATCCATTTTTCTTTCACTGGGATAAGAATTAAACTTGTTGTAATGGATGTACAGACTTCAGGGGAACATAACATATAGTAGAATAAATAATATACAGGTTTCTCTGCTCACAATGTTTTCTCCTAATATACTTCTGAAAATGTTGGTATTACTATTATTATTTTTTTTAACATCTTTATTGGAGTATAATTGCTTTACAATGGTGTTAGTTTCTGCTTTATAACAAAGTGAATCAATTATACCAATTATACATATGTTCCCATATCTCCTCCCTCTTGCGTCTCCCTCCTTCCCACCCTCCCCATCCCACCCATCCAGATGATCACAAAGCACTGAGCTGATCTCCCTGTACTATGCGGCTGTTTCCCACTAGCTATCTATTTTACGTTTGGTAGTGTACATACGTCCATGCCACTCTCTCACTTTATCACAGCTTACGGCTCCCCCTCCCCATATCCTCAAGTCCATTCTCTAGTAGGTCTGTGTCTTTATTCCCATCTTGCCCCGAGGTTCTTCACGACATTTCATTTTTTCTTAGATTCCATATATATGTGTTAGCATACGGTATTTGTCTTTCTCTTTCTGACTTACTTCACTCTGTATGACAGACTCTAGGTGCATCCACCTCATTACAAATATCTCCATTTCGTTTCTTTTATGGCTGAGTAATATTCCATTGTATATATGTGCCACATCTTCTTTATCCATTCATCCGATGATGGACACTTAGGTTGTTTCCATCTCCTGGCTATTGTAAATAGAGCTGCAATGAACATTTTGGTACATGACCATTTTTGAATTATGCTTTTCTCAGGGTATATGCCCAGTAGTGGGATTGCTGGGTCATATGGTAGTTCTATTTGTAGTTTTTTAAGGAACCTCCATACTGTTCCCCATAGTGGCTATACCAATTCACATTCCCACCAGCAGGGCAAGAGTGTTCCTTTTTCTCCACAGCCTCTCCAGCATTTATTATTTCTAGATTTTTTGATGATGGCCATTCTGACCGGTGTGAGATGATATCTCATTGTAGTTTTGATTTGCATTTCTCTAATGATTAATGATGTTGAGCATTCTTTCATGTGTTTGTTGGCAGTCTGTATATCTTCTTTGGAGAAATATCTTTTTACGTCTTCTGCCCATTTGGGGATTGGGCTGTTTGTTTTTTTGTTATTGAGCTGCATGAGCTGCTTGTAAATTCTGGAGATTAATCCTTTGTCAGTTGCTTCATTTGCAAATATTTTCTCCCATTCTGAGGGTTGTCTTTTGGTCTTGTTGATGGTTTCCTTTGCTGTGCAAAAGCTTTGAAGTTGCATTAGGTCCCATTTGTTTATTTTTGTTTTTATTTCCATTTCTCTAGGAGGTGGGTCAAAAAGAATCTTGCTGCGATTTATGTTACAGAGTGTTCTGCCTATGTCTTCCTCTAAGAGTTTGATAGTTTCTGGCCTTACATTTAGGTCTTTAATCCATTTTGAGCTTGTTTTTGTGTATGGTGTCAGGGAGTGTTCTAGTCTCATACTTTTACACGTACCTGTCCAGTTTTCCCAGCACCACTTATTGAAGAGGCTGTCCTTTCTCCACTGTACATTCCTGCCTCCTTTATCAAAGATAAGGTGA
>RJWK010025601.1:0-27581 GCA_004363435.1 Platanista minor | reverse complement strand
GAATTCCTCTCTGTACCTCCCCTCCCAACCTCCCTCCAACCCACCTTGTTTGAACCTGTTCCTGACCTCCCTCTCTCTGCCATGTGGCCTAGCCCCTGAAAGGCCAGCTGTTTACCTCGCTGTAGCCTGGCCTCGATGCACAACACTGGTCTCCATGGACCACAGGTGCCAGCTTCATGCCTGGGGGCAACATGCTGTTTGGGACAGAGCCCCTTGCCCCAGGCTTCAGCCTGCCAGGAAAAGGGCCAGATTAGTAGCTTCTGGGACAGCAGGATCAGCAGAGAGGGGTGGGTGCTGATCCAAGGAGACGAGATTGCTGGTCCAAAGAGGGCCATGAGCTTGATGAGAGATGGAACGAAAGAGACTCCCATTCCAGGGGAACAAGTTTGGTCACACAAGCCCAGGCATAGCCAGCCCTTAAGGTGCTCTTTCATGAGGGCTTTTTTGATGTCAGATGACCAAACTTCCACTGCATTCTTTCCTCAAGTCTTCCAGGGTTTTGCCTAAAGCAGGGGCCACCATCCTCCCTGTCTTCCCCCTCCCCCTTGCAACTGATACCTGAGGACGCATGTCAGGGTCAAAGCCGAGGGTCTCAGGGGCTTCAGAGATGAGACCTGACACCCCACCTGTGATCCTGCATTCAACATGGAAGGGGCCAGTGAAGACAAGCATTTCAGGGTTTCATCAATATCCCGGCCGTAGATTTGGCAGATAACAGCACAGAAGTGTGTGAATCATGAATTGTTGTTTTAGCAAAAGTACTGCAGATTGATTATAGAAAGTTTAGAGGCTACATACCAGAATATATATTTTCTCCATAATTTCATTACCAAAAGAGCCATGAATGTTTTGGTTTACAGCCTGCCAAGCTTTTAGCTACTCAGGCACATTTATATATTTTAAAAAGGAAAATCAAATAAACAAAAAAGTCAATACTATATATGTTAATTTGTAATCCGCTTTTTAAAATTAATCTTATCTTAAATATCATTCCATGCAATTTAAACTTATTGTCTGTCACTGTCCTTCATTAAAAAATTGTTATGGGACTTCCCTGGCAGTCCAGTGGTTAAGACTCTGCGCTTTACCACAGGGACCTCTGGTTCGATCCCTGGTTGGGGAACTAAGATCCCTCATGCCATGCGGCACTGCCGAAAAAAAAAAAATTGTTATTATGAAAATTTTAACATAAACATAAAAGTAGAAAAAATGGTGCAATGAATCCCCACATGATTATCACCCAGATTCTATTTATCAAGATTTGACACATTTTTCCACGTGTTCTTTTGCTAAAATAATAGCACACAGATATCACATCACTTCACTCCTATATACTTCAATATGCTTCTCTTAAAACATATAGGCATTTCTTATAGTACCAGAAGGCCCCTATCACACCTAATGAATTTGTGATGTCACCAGATACTCAGTCCATAATAAAGTTTGCCAAAACATCTAAACCACGTTTTGTTGTTGCATTGTAATTGGTGTGTTTGGATCATGAATTCTAAATGAAAAATAAAATTAGTTGTGCAAACAGGCATTCTGGAGACCAAAGCACCCAGGAATGTTTCCCAAATTATCCAGTCAGCAGGACCCACTTCCACTTCAAGAATACACCTGTGTGGTGTTTCCCCTGCTTCCTCACAGAGATGTTAAATCGTTTAGTCTTACCTCTTCAGGGTCTCCAGAGGCTCTTTCCTGCTCATGACTCCCGTGTCCGGATCCACTGTGGTTAAAATGCACCTGGACACACACACACAGGGCATCATACACGGGACAAAGCAGACGATCTTCACCCTCCCCTCCGTCTCCTGGGCAGCAGTGCATGCACCTCACCTGGAGCAAGCCATCACCCTTTTCAGTTCCACATCACCAATAAGAAGCTTATTCCATGAGTCCTGGGGACAAAGCACGTAACACAGGTGAGCCCTTCGGATCCCCAGCCCTGACCCACCCGTGCAGGGACTTCGCGTGATTCAACAGCTGATGAAGCCACTTCCATCAAAGATGGCCAACTGTACATCACACCTCCCTGTTCCCTCCCTCTGCCTTTGATTTGTTGGTTCTTTCCCCTGAAATGAAATGCTCCCTCTCCTCTCACTTGTAAAGCTGTTATTGAAACTCATCTCCTTCAGGAAGACTCCCTGACTGACCCCACTTGACTGGAGGTGCTGTGGAAGGCCAGGGTCAGGCTGATGGTGGGAGCGGGTGAAAGAGAGGGGAGGGTATGGAGAGGGGGGATTACTCTAGGTTGTATCAGATCCCTTCGTGCTGGCCTAAGGTGGATTAATGTCCTTAATCATTGTGTCTGTTTACCTTGTAGCTCCCCTGGCCAGATAGGAACAAATCCAGAGCAGGCCAGTAGCTTTACTTCCCTTTGCATCTCCTCGGGAGCATTCACAAAGCTCTCCAGCCCAGGAACCTCCTGGGGCGTTTGTCTACGGCCTGCGTCACTGGTGCTTACTTTTCAGGACAAATGAAGTCAATGGACTGTGTCCCTCAAATCCAGAAGGGGAGATAGAACGTACACACATGAAAAGGGAATGGTCAATATTCCTTTTAAAAGTTTCAGAAAAATTGAGATAAAGCTTTACAAGACAGCACCCTGTGTGCTGGTTGAACTTTGCAGACAAGCATGGAGCTGGTGGCTTAGAAGAGATTTTTAGGCTGCTCTGGGCAGGGGAGGTTTTAAGGTAAAGGTAGGATCCGAATTGAGCCTTCCAGGGCGGAGACTTTGAGAGGCACAAAAGAACGGTGAGGGGACTCTGGGCAGTAACAAGAAGGAAGGACGTTTGATTGTGGGCCTGACCTTCTTACCCTCACAGAGAAGGTGCCTGAGAGCCAAAGACAAGAATCCATGAGTTAAAACAAACCTGCCCAGTCCTTTGTTGGTCACAAGCCAGAGAGAAAGTTCCAGGCCCAGAATTTTAACTCTGACAGTGTGTATTATTCTTGATATGTGTATTGCAGGGTTTTGTTTTTGGTTTTTTAATCATAAAATGAATCTCTTCACTGCATGTTTCACAACAGTCCAAAAAGCTGGGCACCTCGGATTAGAGCAACCCAGCCTGCTCTGTGTACATTTCTCCACCAGGAGGCACTGTGGTCACAAAAAACATAAAAGATCCGAAAGGAGAGAAATGAAGGTTCTGGTTAGGAAATTGATTATTAATTAAAGAAATATTTACAGAGCCCCTTTTATGGGCAATAAAAACTGTTGGGGATTGCGTCACAGATAAATAAGTTAAAAATTCCACCATCAGGAAAGTATCTATTTGGCAAACTGGCGGAAAAGGAGAAAACTATTTACATGTTGAACGCACACTACCGTGTGCATGCCCAGAACCGTATTAAACGTTAGGGAAGGGCCCATGAAAATCTTCCTACAGAACATGTTATCTTGAGGTGATAAGAAATTGAAACAGGAGGAGCTGGATACGGAGAGGCACAGACACAGCACAGTGAGGCTCTGGAAAAGAGAAGCAGCTCTTCCAGGTCTGGCAATCAGAACAGATCTCTCAGGGGAGGTGGCTTTTCATCTGGGCTTTTAAAGAAGGCCAGGAGTTTCTAAGTGAGGCGAGAGGCAAGACTTGGGGTGAGCAGGAGATAAGATAATATAGTCCTTATACATTTATTCAGTCCAGTCTGTCGCTTGGAGCTTTTACTGGAAGTAAAGGCTGGGAAAGCAAAGTGTGGCAAGATTATGGAAGGACCAGAATGGTGGAGTGGGCAGTTTGGGACTTTTGAGAACTGGGGAGCCACTGAAGGCTTTTGAGCAAGGCAGCAACACTGACTGTCACAAACTTTTAGAGTAGAAGAGGTCACTCTGGTGCTCTGAGAGGCTCAGCTGTGACAACATCCAGGACCACTCAGTGGTCCAGACTTGAGACAACAAAGGTGATCTAGCTGGCGGCTGAGAACAGAAAGGGAGCAGATGGGTCTGGGGATGAGGGGAACATGGGAGAAGAAAGAGTCAGGGGATGGGGCTTCCCTGGTGGCGCAGGGGTTGGGAGTCCGCCTGCCGATGCAGGGGACGCGGGTTCGTGCCCCGGTCCGGGAAGATCCCACATGCCGCGGAGCGGCTGGGCCCGTGAGCCATGGCCGCTGAGCCTGCGCGTCCGGAGCCTGTGCTCCGCAACGGGAGAGGCCACAACAGGGAGACGCCCGCGTACCGCAAAAAAAAAAAAAAGTCAGGGGTGACCTACAAGCTCTAAGCCAGGGTGAAAGAAGGAATATGGTAGCCAGGATAGACACTGTGAAGTCAAGAGAAGAAGTCTGGGGAGCTTACAAGGCCAAGTTTGCTAGGTCCAACAGGACATATGAAAACTCCCAGCAGACAGTCAGAAATGTGAGCCCAGCACGGCAAAGGGGAGTCCACGGCGGGACACTTGGGAAGGACCCACACAAGGGTGACAGACGGTGAAGCTGCAGGAGAGGGTGCCATCACCAGGGGAAGGTAGGGAAAGAGAGGTGGCAAGGACAGAAGTTTTGGAAGCCCCTACCTGCGTGAGGAGTACACGGAGAAAGGGCAAAGGCACGAGAGCAGTGCAGCCAGGGAGAGGAAGTCCCAGAAGTAGTGCCTATTGGTCCAAGGGGAGGGCAGTGATGACCAGGAAAAGGTCTCTGAAAGAGGGAGGGGAGCAGGGCAGCCTTGGGCTGAAGTGAAGGTTTGAGAGCTGAGGGTGAGGAGAGCAGATGCTGGGTGTGAAGGGATGCAAGGCAAGGACCACGCTCATGAGAGGCAGGTTCTGAAATGAGGAGGGCGTTCGCTTCCCAGAAGCCTCCGTGTAGGTCCTCAGCCTCTGGACAGTCTGCTTCATCCACTGCGCCTGGCACCACCTGCCCTCGTCGTCTCCAGACCCCTGCCGCAGGCAGATGTGCACAATGAAAATTGGTTTTTGCCACTCTCTTGCCTAAAATCCTTTCCAGACCCTTCCTCCAAAGGGGATACCCCTTGACACCAAGGACCTTGGCTCTCAACGCCCCTCCCTGAGCGCCGATGCTGTAAAAGACGGCAGTCGTCTCCGTGCCAGCGCAGCCCTGCTCGTGTACTCTCTCCCTCAGTGTTTCTTCCTTCTGTGTCACCTGGCCAACCTAGGCTCATTCACGCACTTAGCAAAGAATTCAAGCTGGGTGTTTTTCTAGGAGCTGAGAGAACAACAATGGTCAAGTTCTGTCCTCAGAAAGCACGTGTAGGGGAAACAGACGACAAATCCCCCAGTAAATGTGGTGTGTCCGGTGGGGATGTGTGCTGGGGGGGACTAGGGCATGCAGGCCAAGCTGGGTACAGGGTGATCAGGGAAGGCCTCAGTGAACGGAAGGGAAGACCTCAACAGGGAAGTGAAAGAGGTAAGGGAGTGAACCATGCAGATACCTGAGGGAAGGAATGACAGACAGAAGCCCCAGCAAGAGCAAAGGTCCCGGGGGAGGAAGCAGCAGAGAGACAAAGAAGGGAAGAGTGACAGGAAGTAAAGCTCTGGAACTAGGAGGGTGTGGCATCACATAGGGCCTTGACAGCAATGATCCCATTTTTTACTTGAAGAGAGATGGAGAACACAGAGAGAGTTGTTTTGTTTTTTGTTTTGTTTTGTTTTGTTTTGTTTTGTTTGCGGTACGCGGGCCTCTCACTGTCGTGGCCTCTCCCGTTGCGGAGCACAGGCTCCGGAAGCGCAGGCTCAGCGGCCATGGCTCACGGGCCCAGCCAGTCCGCGGCACGTGGGATCTTCTCGGACCGGGGCACGAACCCGCGTCCCCCTGCATCGGCAGGTGGACTCTCAACCACGGCGCCACCAGGGAAGCCCCAGAGAGAGTTTTGAGTAGAAGGAGGACATGATGTGACTTACATTTACAGGGTGACTTTGACCTTAGCTGTGATGAGAATAGACCTTGTATGGTGGTGGGGGTCAGTCAAGGATAGACCGGTGAAGCGAGGCTACTGCAACAAACCCCAGGAGAGAGGGTGGTGACTTGGCCCAGAGAGGAAGGAGAGACGCATGGCAAGAGGACAGAGCCACCAAGGTTTGTCGATTATTCGAATGTGGGAGGTAAAGGAAAAGAAAAACACAGAGCGGTTCCCACTCTGGGGCCTGAGCAGCTAGAAGTCAGAGTTGCCATACACTGAGACGTGCAAGGCTGGGCAGAGCAGACTTGGGAGTGGAAATTCAGCCCTCAGCGTTGGACATCCTGAATCTGAGATGAGATATCCCAGTGGAAATACAGAGAAGACAGAGGGAGAGTTCTGGTGTAAAGATGTTAGTCAAGGGGTTCTCAGTGTGGAGAAGGTTTTGCAAAACACAGACCAGGGCATGAGTAGAGACAGAGATTGCTACAGACTGAGGGCTTGTGTCCTCCCAACCTTCACATGTTGAAACCTAATCCCCAGTGTGTTGGTATTTGGAGAAGGGGGCCTTTGGGAGGTGATGAGGTCATGGGGGTGGTACCCTTGTGAATGGAATTAGTGTCCTTATAAAAGGGGCTCCAGGGCACTTCCCTGGTGGTCCAGTGGTTAATACTTTGCCTTGCAGTGCAGGGGGTGTGGTTTCGATCCCTGGTCAGGGAGCTAAGATCCCACATGCCTGGCAGCCAAAGAACCAAAACATAAAACAGAAGCAATATTGTAACAAATTCAATAAAGATTTTTTAAATGGTCCACATCAAAAAAAAATCTTAAAAAAAAAAAACCAAAAACGGGACTCCAGGCAGCTCCCTTGTCCCTTCCACCACATGAGGTCACAGAGTGGAGACAGCCGTCTATGAACCAGGAAGCAAGTCCTCACCAGACACCTGCACGAATCTGCAGGTGCCTTGATCTTGGACTTTCCAGCCTCCAGAACTGTGAGAAATAAATTTCCATTCTTTATGAGCCTGAGCCCATACTACCCACTCACCCCTCCCTCTCCTGTCTGTGTTAAAAATTTGGGTGGCTGGTCACCTACCACCCTCGGCTCACCACCTTCCTGTGCTGTCTTACCTGGCTGTAACTACCTGCTCACATTCTAATCACCTGGACTATGAACTCCTTCGGAGAAGCAACTGTTTCTTCAATCCCAGTTTTCCTACAGGTCTATTCACAGTGCATAGTACACAGGGGCACTAACCCATTGTGTGATGCGTGAAACATCATTCCAAAGACTGAGGCCAGCTCAGCTGCAGCACTGTATTAACATCCAACTTAAAATATGAAAGAATCCCAATTAGGGAGCACTCAGAATCAGAGAGAAAGCCTTCTAGGACACGACTCAGTTCAAAGAAACCTCCTAAATCTGAGGTCCTACCCTGGGCCATCCCCTCTTAACTTATCCCATCTTCGTCTACCCATCGCAGACCGTGGGGTAGGAAGTGTCTTCCATGTGAACCGTGATACAAAGACCAAAGCCACGAAGGGAGGAAGCTTAAAGGGGGCCACAGTCAGGGAGGGATTGATGGCCTGAACCAAGCTTCTTTACTTTGATTATAGCAGTGAAACCACTTCCCACCTCTCTGGGCACTTTCTATGTCTTGGCGCTTTTGGGGGAGGCGTCAGCTGAAATTACTCACATTTTATAAATGCAAGAAGCAGAGGTCTCAGAAAGTTCCAGGACTTATCCAGGGTCAGATGGCCACTTATTGAAGCAGGGGGATTCAGATCCAGATGTCCTGACCCAACGCCCGGCCCCTAGAATGCTCAGAGCTCCTGTGGGCTGTGGTACAGTCTGGGTTCTTGCCGTGGGGCAGCCCTTGGCTGAGCCATCTCACTCAGGTTGAAGGTGGCACTGGAAGAGTTTTAGGGAAGTGCCATCTCAGCTTGGGGACAGTGTCCCTCCACCACCCACCCACAGCAGCCCTGCTATAAATGACTGTCTTCCCAAGGGAGCCCTCAACTACACAGGAAGGCCACCTTCCACATCCTGCTCTGTGGCCCACACAGATCATGTATTCTATGCTAAGGACACTTGGCTCAAAATGAACCTGCCTCCTTGGAATTCTCCTTAGAAGTCTCAGACCCTGAACTGTGCCTTGACGCCAGCATCTCTGCCTCATTTATATTTGTGTCCTCCACACAGAAGTCTGTACTGATCAGATGCTCAAGAAATTGCAAACTTGAATCATTGCATAATACAGAGCCAATACATAACGCATCCTTCTGAATAATCTAATCCAACATCAAAGACTCTCATACCTTTAAAAAAAAAAGTTAAAACCAAGGAAAGGGGCAAGAAAGGTATAGCGTTACCTCTGCATAGACACGGCACCCTGAAATTATGATATTGGGCCGGAAGTTAGTTGCCTTAACTTTCTTCTCTAGCCTGGAGTTGAGATCTGCCAATGATGCCTCAGAAAGGATCAAGAAGGGGCTGGCGTCTGAGTACGGGATCTGATGAGAAAATAGGAGCTGTTACAGCGTGAGGCACACAGAGGCATTTCTCAGAGGTCACATGGGTCTCATTCCTGGAACCTTCCACCCCTCCCCCACCCCACCTCCCCACACAATCTTTCTAAGTATTTCTCTAGTTCTATTTACAGAAAAGTCACAGCGGTTCAGAAGCTTTAAATAGCCTTGCAGATACCAGGAATTACATGATGGAGTGACGAGAACATGGTCTCAGAATCTTAGAGCTGTCCCTTTCTCATCCTCCAAACTCTCACACATTTATTTTGTTAAGGTTTGACGGCCTCATTTTGTATGATAAAAAGTATTCACTGATTCCACAGATACTTATTTTTCACGCAACCTGCAAATCAATGTTCAGCATGGCCGTGGCAATGGTGCTACATAGCATTGTATGTTTTACTCTCATGATGAATTCTTACAGCCTTATTTCTTTAAGGGCCCGTCTGGTCATTTTAAATCTGTGGCTCTCCATACCCACACTCATCGGCCCGACTGTGAGCTGCCACACCATTGCAATCACAGTGTAAAAAGGTTGGACTCCACATGCAATTACAGAATGGAGTGGGAAAGATACTGGCCTAGAACAGTTTTGACGCTGCATTGGCACCAGAAGGTTTCTGTTAATAGGCCTTTTTGCTCTCAGGCAAAAATGCAAGAGTCCCCTAAATCAAACACAGATGGTGCTCCTAGTGGAAGGGCCTTACTTTTTGCAGTTGCTTGTGACAAAAGTAATGGCAAAATGACAGAGCCGAGCTCAGCAGACACGCCGCCCTGCTCTCCCCCTTCCAAGGAAGGCTGTCTTCTATAGGACACACCAAAGGCCAAAGCCAAGGGATGCTCCTCTGACCTGGTCTGTGGGTCGAAAGAGGTCTTCAATCTGGTGAGAATTTCTTGGTTGCATGTGAGGTTCAAAGTGCACCAGGCGGTACGGCTGCGTCTTCAGGAAGTTTGTTATCCACTGGGCCGCGGCCTCGCCGCAGTCCCTGCCCTCGATCTCCAGGCCCTGCACTCTGCAGGGGTTGGGGGCAAAGAACAGGCATTTGAAGATCTGGACACCTACCATGTCCTACACATATCCAAAAGCCTGCACCAGGCTATAATGTCGCTGTAAGTCCTTCATTATCAGGAGATGTCATCTTAGCCTGGCCCTGCCTCTAAACCACGTGGAAGCCCAAAATGAAGATGCAGTTTCAAGCCTTGTTCCCCGCCCCACCTTTTTTTTTTGAAGTATAGTTGATTTACAATATTGTGTTAGTTTCGGGTATATAGCATAGCGATTCAGTACTTTTGCAGATTATATTCCATTACAAGTTATTATAAGATATTGGATATAATTCCCTCTGCTATACAGTAAATCCTTGTTTCTTATCTACTTGATAAACAAAAGAGATTTCTGTACGTTAATATTGTATCCTGCAACCTTGCTGAATTCATTTATTAGTTCTAATAGTTTGGGGGTTGTCAAAGGAAACCTGAGCACCAAGGGCTCTTGGCATCTTTACCCTAATCTAAGCTTTCTGATTCTGCAATTTCCAAACGTGACCTTGTGTAGTCTTTGGGGCATGGACCAAAAGCCTGTATGGGACCATGAAAAAAGTTTCCACATAACTCCAAGTGAACCAGTAATTAAATTTTAAAAATTTTAACCACAAGAAAGTATGGGTATATATCCAACTGTAATAGGGGCCAGGCATGCTCAGAGGGCCGGGCCAGCAGGTTTGAATAGCTGCCCGCGGTCAGCCCTATGCCACGACGTCCCGTCACTTCCACTCCTTCCCCAGGAGCCAGCAGGCGGGCCGTGGAAGGCCTGAGGCCCTAGTGCTGCTGGCAGTGAAGGCTGCACGCACCACACTCGTGAAATAGGGACAGAGCAGGTAAGCAGCTTTTAGCGCCCGGCCTCAGGGATGGGGGCTGACACTGAGTGGTCCTGGGGCAGGGGGTGTGATGGGAGGCAGAGTGCTCCTTTTCCCCGGAGCCCTCCAAGCCCCATAGCTTCTGGCAGGTGGGTGAGCTGAGGGCACCGGGGACAGGCTGAGGGCTGTGTCCTGCAGAGCTCCAGAGCCCTCGCCACGGCCCCCCACCGTCAGGGCCAGGCTTGGACCTAATGGTCGCAGCCGTCTCCATGGAGGCCCCAGCAACTGGAGTATATGGACACTGCCATTAAAGTAAAAGCTTCTACCGGCTTCAGTTTCTGATTGGTATTTGCTAACGTTTGTTTGGTGGAGGTTTATAGGACCATCATGACCTGACCGTGGCCTGACCTCAAGAACAAAGGATGTGACCCCAAGAAGTTTGCAACAACTAACCACGCCCTCCCTCACCTTTCCTAGAAAGGGGCTTTGCTGAAAGCTTTCAGGGAGTTCAGGGCTTTTTAAGGCATGAGCCAACCGTCTCCTTGCATGGCCCTGCAGTAAAGCTTTCTCTGCTCCAAACTCCGACGTTTTAGTATTGCTTGGCCTCACTGTGCATCGGGCACACAGACTTGCATTTGGTAACATAACCGCGGCAGACAAACAGGGACCAGAATATGCAGAAACATGAAATACAAATTGCAATAGGCGTATTAAAAAGTTTGCCTCAGACAATGATGAATGCAAATTAAATCAATAAGAATTTACCGTTTTTAACACAAAAATGGCAAAATATTTTTGAACATAATGGTCAGAATGATATGAGACAGATATGTTTATAAACTGCTGGTGAATACATAGCTAGTATAGCCATTCTGCAAAGCAACTGAGCAACATATATCAAAAGTCTATAGGAGCCATACTCTTATCGCTGGCAAAACCACTGTTAAAATTTTTTCCCTAAGGAAATAATAAGAGATATGAACAGAGATTTATGCCAAGTTATGCATCACATTCTTCTTCATACCTGGAAAAAACTGAAAACAATCCAAATGTATAAACATGGGATGTGCTAAAATGCATTCGAGGACACCCATGTTTTTAACAATCTGAAAAAATACTCAACGTACACTTAAGTATATAAGCCATATTCAAGATTGGTACTATTTCAAGTTGGTTTTTAAAGTATTAGTCATAGAGACAGAAAGAAAATATGTCAAAATATGAATCATAGTTATCTCAGATGGGTTTTGTTTTCTTCCCTTTTTTGGTATTTTCCAATTTCTCAATAATGAATATGTATTACTTTCATAATCAGAAAAAACATCAAATTGAAATGAAAACATATTATACGTTTAAAATTCTGATATTACAGAAATCATTAGTTCTGCATTTGACGAACTTTTGGGGGTCTTTAGACATTTTTCAGGTAACTACCTTTTTTGATGTGGTGTTATTTTCTATGATAGGCTGTGGACTAATTAAGCATTCACTGGCATTTTCATTCAAAATGCAGAAACTGTAACAAGAGTATAATTAGACCATTTTTTAACTTTCTCATAATAAGATTTAAAAAAAATGAACTCTAGACATGATTTCTTAAAAGCAGAGCTAGTTTCCTGGAATAATTGCTCCCGTGAGGGCCTTCTGATGTTGAGGAAAGACACTCTGTACAGAGCAGTCTCCTGGCTGAATCTCCACTCTCACTATTACAGGGACCCCTGGGCATCGGCAGGTCAGAACACTCTTCTGGTTGCAGCTGGTCTTTTCTATGTTGGAACTTCCTTTCATTAGAACTAAATATCACAGGTCATATAGCCATTTGCAACTCCCGCCATAACTCAGATATGGAAGATTCCCAGTCTTTCCAGGCAACGTAGAGAGGATCCTAGGGTAATACATTGATCTAACCTCACCAGGACCCTCTCCCCACTCACTCCAACCCCATTTTTGTCCTTTATTCTCTGGTGGTGTTATTTTTCTCTTGTTGACATGTCAGTATGCCTTTGACCCAACAGTTTTCTACATAAGTCTTTTATGTTTCTCTGCCCCACATCAACACACATTTCTGAAGCTGCTCCCGTTTCCCACCTTCTTTTAGATCATCACGATGTTGAGGACTTGACCCTACATATGGTACCTCTGCAGTCAATGGTTAATTATTGACAGTGTTTCTCCAGATTTCCGCCACATTTCCCATTTTCCCAAAACTGCAGGAATAAATGCTCACGCAAGAGTTAAGAGCTATCCTTTCCTTACCTGCACTTGTGCACTGCATTTGTGGAGGGTGTCTTGATGGGCAGCCGCAGGTCCTTCGTGTAGGCTGCACTGAGGGTCAGGGTGTCAGCCTCACAGGTCAGGGAAATCAGGACCAGGCGGGGTTCCTGTCGAGCAGTAACCATGTTCCCCTCCTTGTTGATTACAAGCCAAAACCTGCCATTTTCAAAACACAAGGTATGCATGGCCCACCATGACAGGCAACCAGTCTCTGGGGGAGTTTCAGTGATGCACTGTCATCTCTGATTTCCTTGCTGTAAGCCTGGTGTGTGTGAGTTAGTGTGCATGTGTATGTGTGTGTGTGTGTGTGTGAGTCTGTCTGCCTGTCCTAAACATCAGCTCATCAGCCCAGCAAGACTGAATCTGTCAGTTAATTTCAAAGTGTTTACTAATCACTCGTGCATCGGACAAAATATCTGCAGAACATTTTGAACTCCTTGATGGCACAGAAATCAAAGAAGCTAATTATACATCCATCTCAATTGCCAGAAAGTCTGGTCACTTTCATAAACATGCCCTAAGGAGATGATAGGAATCTATCTCAGAGAAGGACCCGGAAGCATGGTGCCTGGCACAAGGAGGCATTCCTGCTGGTGGAAATAACAAAAGATGTTGCTGTGTTGTTCTCAGAGGGTGGAGTCAAGCTGAACAGCAAACAATGCCACTTACACTTTGCCAAATCCACCCCCAACTTTAAAAAGAAAATGAACGTTTCAGTATTCAGAGCTGTGACTTCTGCAATTTGCCAAAAGGCCTATTGTCAATATGGACAATATTTTTTGGCCCAGTACTCAGGGTCTAGAGGTACTTCCCAAAACAAAGATAAATGGAGAAATAAAAGCAATAGAAAGAACTGTTTCCAGTAAAAAAATGATGGGTTTGTATAGGGGACCTTTCAGCTACTGAGGAAGCTAAACATCGACATTTTGGTCATTTCCCTTCACACTGAATGGAATGATTACAATGATAGAAGTGAGCTTGTGCTTTGGGAATCCAGGGACATAAGAAAAAAATGTGGCAGATACTTTAGATCATCACCTCTGGCAGGTAATCGTGGCTGAGTTGTTCAGCTAGGCTAGAAAAATAAAGTTAGTGTAAGCCCTTTCCCCAAGGAACTCCCTCTGACCAACCCTTCATCCTGGATACAGACAGAGCTCTGCCCTGTCCCAAATCCTTGGTACTAGCAAGTGACTATTCTTTCTGGTACTCCTTCCTAGTAATAATGGTAGTCTGATATTTCTAAAATGTACATCTGATCATGTCACCCCCCTCTGCAAACCCCAACCCATCACCGCCGCCCTGTGGTTCCTGCTTTCAGAATAAAACTAACTCTTCAGCAAGGCAGGCAAGGCCTTTCATCATCCAGCTACCCTCCCAGCCAGTCTTACCACCTGTGCCCTCACACATGCCAGCCTTTCTTTTTCTTTTTAATTTTTTTATTGCGGTAAGATATACACAACGTAAAATACTTGGCATACTCTTAGGTACACACCCAGAAGAACTGAAAGCAGGGACTCCAGCAGATACTTGGGCGCCAATATTCACAGCAGCCTTCACGATGCCGAAAAGTAGAAACAACCCAAATTTCCAACAACAGAGAATGGACGTGAAAAAAATATGACTTTAACCATTTTTAAGTGCACAGTTCAGTGACATTAAATACTTTCATGGTGTTGTGCAACCATCACCACTGTGTATTTCCAAAATATTTTCGTCATCACAAACAGAAACTCTGAACCCATGAAGCAATAACTATCCATTCCATTCCCCTCTCTCCCCAGCCCCTGGCAACCTCTAATCCACTTTCTATCTCTATGAATTTGCCTATTCTAGGTATTTCATATAATTGGAACTATATAATGTTTGTCCTTTTGTGTCTGGCTTATTTCACTTAACATAACGTTTTCAAGATTTGTCTGCTGCTTCCCTGGTGGAGCAGTGGTTGAGAGTCCGCCTGCCGATGCAGGGGACACGGGTTCGTGCCCCGGTCCGGAAAAATCCCACATGCCGTGGAGCGGCTGGGCCCGTGAGCCATGGCCGCCGAGCCTGCGCGTCCAGAGCCTGTGCTTCGCAACGGGAGAGGCCACAACAGTGAGAGGCCCAAAGATTTGTCTGTGCTGTAGCATGTATTAGAACTTCTTTTTGTGGGTGAATAATATTCCAAAGTGTGTATACACCACATTTTCAGTTCCAGCTATGAAGTCCTTCCTGACCACCCCAGTTTCTCGTGCTCCTTCCTCTGTGCTCCCTGGCACTTGTCACATTGAATCAATTACCACCTAGGACTGCAAGCCTTTGTTCGCTTCTCTCCATCACTCTTTTTGATAGTATGATGACAAAAACAGCTCACCGTTCCACTGTGTCACGAATTGCCCTCTGTCTGGGGAACTGGAAGGGGGAAAAGTTACAACCCTCATCAGTCCTACAGAAACTGAGGGCTGGTCTGGGAGGAAGTCTGAAGTGCAGCCTTACACTGAGGCTGAGGCCAGACTCAGAATAGGACAAAGCTGCTTGCTCTGGGCCTTTGAGATCTTCGCAGAACCCCAGGAATTCACACAGGTCGAGACTACCCAGGTAGGGCATGAATAAAAAAACCCCTATTTACAAAGCACCAGTGTGCTACAGAAAACGAGAGTCCCAATGCCACTGCTCTGTGGCTCTGAACCTCAGTTTCTTTATCCATAAAAGGGTGCATGAGAGAATTAGGGAAAATAAAGTATGCAATAGCACTTTTTAAGCTGCAAGAATCTTAAACTTTAATTGTTGTTATTACGATTATGTGCTCCACCTTGGTGAGCTCTTTGAGGCTTTGGATCCGTGGCTCCAAGTTTCCCCAAGTTCTCAAGAGACAGTAAAAGTAAAGTGGCGGGGACCAATCCTGTGAAGCTTGCCCCTTCCGCTAGAAGGAGTTGAGTCAGTTTGCTTGCGCACTGGCTGACACCTGGGGACTAATGCCGCACCTCCTCTGGGGCGCAAGCCATCGCCGGAAGGGAGATCGGGACCCTGGGTCTGCTGTTGGGAGATGACGGCCCCCTTTCCTCTTCTTCCTTGACGCTTCCCCGACCCCCGCCAGCTCCCACTTTCTTTGTAAGGGAAGGACTCCGCAGGCCTCCCCCGCCCCCGGGCTCAGCCCTACCTGTCCCGCAGGTGACCGCTGCGCAGCCCCAGGGCCGTGCACTCCGCCGCCTTCACCGACACCCCCTTGCAGGACTTGACGGGGTAGATCCAGAGCTCTGCCACGGTGCCCACCTGCTGCAGGCGCCGGCGCCGCCTGGGCCGCGCGCGGCGCCAGGCCACGGCCCCCAGCGCCGCCGCGGCCAGTCCCAGCGCGGCGACCCCGAGCCAGCGGGGCCGGGGCTGCGGCGCGGGGAGGCCCAGGCGGGCCAGCGCGGACGAGCCGGCGGCGCCCATGACCCAGCGATCGCGGGCGCGCCGGGGACTCCAGCGGGACCCACCCGGGACGCCAAGCAAGCCAGGCAGGAGCGCGGCCGCCGCCGGGGGTTGCTGGCGGAGGTGCCGCCCTTAACCGGGAGCCCAAGGGGAGGGCGGCTCCCGAGTCTCTTTCCGGCCGGAGTACCGCGGCCTGCTCCTGAGGTTGGTCCCTGGGGCGCTGCGCGCGGGAGGTGGTGTCTCGGCTGCTAGGCGGTCTACTGCCCACCGCCGCCTCCACTTCCGCCGCCTGCTGGCCACTAGGCGACGTGCCCTCCTCCAGGATCGCTACAAGTGACCAGTTTACTTATTTACGTATTTGTGGCGTGGACTTAAAAAAATGCCCAAGGTGAAAGTTGCAAGTTAAGTTTTATTTGGAGCAAAATGAGGACTGCAGCCCGGGAGACAGCGGTTCAGATAGCTCTGGAAACTGCTCAGAGGAGGCGAGGGGGCAGCCAAGAATACACAGGAGTTTGGCAACAAAGGGCAGGTAGTGTGGAACGTCCTAAGATTATTGTTAATTAAAGAAAACCAGTTATCTCACCTTAAGGAATTTACCCCTTTTCTATGTATGGGCAGATGCAGGAGACCGGGCTCACTGAAATCATTCCTTTGACATGCACCTCAGCTATCTGGGCCAAGATCCTGTATTTTTACATCCTGAGTTTCCTCAGGGCTCACCGCAGGGAGTGACTGCAATCTGATGGCTGCTAGATGGCAGGGATCCTCTTCAGCCCTGAGTTTCCTCAGGGCTCACAGGTTCACGTTGGAGAGTTGCAATCGTTGAGGACTGTGACATCCTTTGTTTATTGATATGGCAGGAAATATGCCATTTATAAATATTCCATTTATCAGTGGGTTGTTTAACCTAAAATAAGCAAAAAAAATTCGCAGGGCAAAACATAATTTTGAAATTAGAAATCAGGCAGCGGGCAGATCCCTCTCCTGGAGATAGGAGCGGGCGGGCACCACGTGACCTTCCCAGTGTCCAGCTGCCTTAGAAAACCCTAAAGGTTCCATAGAGAGAGAGAAAAAAAAAACCTGTTATAATTAATAAATGAATTCAGTTAAGTTGCAGGTCACGAACTCAATATACAAAAATCAGTTGCATATTTATACACTAACAATGAACTATCAGAGAAATTAAGAAAACAATCCTATTTATAACTTAGCAAAAAGAGTAAAATACCTAGGAGTTAATTTAACCAAAGAGGTGAAAGATTTGTACTTTGAAAACTAAAACACATTGAAGAAGACACAAATAAATGGAAAGATGGTCTGTGCTCTTGGATCGGAAGAATTAATATTGTTAAAATAACCACACTACCTAAAGCAATCTTCAGATTCTGTGGAATCCCTAACAAAATTCCAATGGCATTTTTCACAGAAATAGAAAAAACAATCCTAAAATTTGCATGGAGCCACAATAGACCCCGAAGAGCCAAAGCAATCTTGAGAAAGAAGAACAAAGTTGGACACATCACACTTCCTGATTTCAAACTATATTACAAAGCTATAGTAATTAATATAGTATAGAGTTGGCATAAAAACAGACACAGAGATCAATGGAATTGCTCAACTGAGAGCCCAGAAATAAACTCACACATATTTGGTCAATTAATTTCAACAAAGGAGCCAAGCATAAACAACGGGGAATGGATAGGATAGTCTTTTCAATAAATTGTGTTAGGAAAAGTATGAAACTGAAACTTCTCTTCCCACCCTATCTTACACCATACACAAAAATCAATCCAAAATAAATTGAAGACTTGAATAAAACCTGAAAACATAAAACTCCTAGAAGAAAACATGGGCAGTAAGCTCCTTGACACCTGCCTTGACAATGATTTTTAGATTTAACACCAAAAGTAAGGGCAACAAAAGCAAAAATACATAAGTGGGATTACATCAAACTAAAAAGCTTCTGTGCAGCAAAGGAAACCATTAACACAATGAAAAGGCAACCTGTATAATGAGGGAAAATATTTTCAAATCATATCTCTGATGAGGGGTTAATATTCAAAATATATAAAGAACACATACAACTCAACAGCAAAAAGAAAAAAGCCAATTTTTAAAATGCACAGAGGAAATAAATAGACATTTTTTCAAAGAAGACATACATACAGATGGCCAACAGGTACGTGAAAAGGTGCTCAACATCACTAATCATCAGGGAAATGCAAATCAAAACCACAATGAGATATCATTTACACCTGTTAAAGTGGCTATGATCGTAAAAGCAAGAGATAAGTTTTGGGGAGAAAGTGAAGGAAAGGGAACCCTTGTGCACTGTTGGTGAGAACATAAATTGGTGCAGCCACTTTGAGGAAAAATATGGAGGTTCCTAAAAATTTTTTAAATAGAACTACCAAATAATCCAGTAATTCCACTTCTGGGTATACATCTGAAAGAAACAAAATCGCTATGGTGAAAAGACAGCTACACCCCCAGGTTCACTGCAGCATTATTTACAATCACTAAGACATGTAAACAACCTAAGTGTCCATAGACTGATGAATGGAGAAAGAAGTTGTGGTGTATATGTATACAATGGGATATTATTCAAGCATAAAAAAAAGGAAATCCTGCCATTTGTGACAATATGGATGGACTTCGAGTGCATTATACTAAGTGAAGTATGTCAGACAGAGAAAGACAAATACAGTACGATTTCACTTATAATTGGAATCTAAAAAACCAAGCTCATAGATACAGAGAACAGATTGGTGGTTGCCAGATATGGGGGGGGTGGGATGTGCAAAATGGGTGAAGGTAGTCAATAAGTACAAACTTCCAGTTATAAGAAAAATAAGTACTGGGGATGTAATGTACAGCATGGTGATCATACATAACAATACTGTATTGTATATTTAAAAATTGCTAAGATATTAGATCTTAAAAGTTCTCATCACAAGAAAAAATATTGTAACTTTATGAGGTGATGGATGTTCACTAAACTTATTGTGGTTTCATTTATACACACACATATCATTTCATTTATATAGACACATATCATTTCATTTATATGTATACATATCAAATCACTATGCTGTGCATCTTAAACTAATACAATGTTATATGTCAATTAGAAAGAGAAAACTATTTTAATAGAGGTCATTACAATAGGGCTCAACTCTGAATACGGCAAAGACATCTGGGGATCTATAGCCAAGGAGCACAGGGAAGGAGTGAGTGGCTGAAAAATTACTAAGCGGAGACCTCAAAGGTAGAGATTCTCTCGAAAACTGAGCTTAGCAGGATTCTTGTTAAAACTGGGCTAGGCAGGTCTGACAAGGCTATAGCCAAGGTGGAGGCCCAGTCGAGAAGAGGGCTCAGAGGAGCCTGAGTAAGGTTTGGCCAAAGAGAGAGTTGTTCTCAGGCTCAGCCCAGCACATGGGCCAGGATGGTACAAGATTGAGGATGTCTTACATCACAGAAGGGTCAGTTTCCAAAGGACAGTAAATCCCCTTTCTCCAGATGGCAACACACCTCAGGGCCTTTCAGTGCTGAGCAAAGATCTGTCCTTGGACATCGTTCCTCGCCATAAATATTTAGGCCTAAACAGAGTATATCTGTTCTACCTTTTCTCCTCCCGCCCGAGGTACGCCCTCCGTCCCCACTCCTGTGAAATCCAGGAACTGAGTTCAGAGTACAGAGAGAGGTCAGTGCTGCTTCAGGCGCGAGGGCTCTTCAGTGATCTGGCCTCTTCCAGGAATGAGCTGGAGGAAGAAGGGGCTTGCATGAATCTAGCTTCCCCAGAAGAAAGGCTGACTGGAGGTGATGTGCACCATGGGGGTGCGGAGGGGCAACAGTGGCGGGGCGGCGGGTTGGGGGGACAGAGTGAACAGCAACACAGCACAGAACAGCCAGGACTTGAGCTCCATGTGCTCTACAGAAAGGGCAGCTCAGGGGCACTAAATTTTGTTTACTTCTATTTACTTCCCTCCTTAATTTCTCTTCGGAAATTTAACAGGAAAAAAGTTGCTTCTCTATTTTAACAGTTGACTTTAAAGTGAGCGTGATTTTTCAATTTCATCATTTTTTCCAAACTTCAGCCAGGGATATAGCTAAGTGAACACTTTTACCTCGAGGTACTGGGAGTGGAGGTGAATTTCAGGCCCAGAACCCAGCAAAGGAGGGTGGAGAAGGAAGGAACAGCTGCTCTTCACAGGGCACCAGGCAGTCCCCGGGCAGTCACTGGCCATCACCCCTCAGACGGGCTATCTGTGTAGCTTACGATGGCCCTACCTCACCAATGACAGGAGGTAACATCTGTGGAGTCCGACTGCATCTCTGCTAATCTATCAGAAAGGGTAAAGAACAACGAATGACAGTGACTGAAGCTTTAATACAAAATGAGAAAAGCCCAGGAAGCAGACTCAGAAATACCAAAGAAAAAGTACAATTGAGAATCACATTTATTAATATGAAAGAAACCACAAAATTGTAAGTGAGTTCATTCATTCTCCTATTACATCAGTGAGAATTCTTGTTCTAGTCATACCAAAATAGTTCAAAAGTCACTGGCATCTACAAGAATAGGTTCGCGATTCCATCCTCCTACTCCTACTCTCAAAATTCCATTCTCTTTCAAATCCCATTCTCTTCTTTATTGTACTTGGAATTCGTACTTGGTGTATCTGTCAGTTACAATTACTTTTACCTGGCTTAATAGAGGCATAATCAAATATAGAAACAAAGTCTACAGAATAATTTCCACTCTCAAATAAAACCCGATTCCCAAACCACAAGCAAATGGTGGGGTCGAAACCACACAAGCAAAAAGTCAACAGGACTCAATAGCAATGTAAAAACCAACCAATAAGAATTTGTGTGTTAACATGTCACTAATAGGAATTTGTATGTTAACATGTAAAGGCATATCAGGAAACCTGTTGCTTCCCATGTCTCCTAAAACACAGAATGATAGGTAATAAAGTATAAACATTCAAAAAAATTGTGTAGCTTTTTAGCTGATGCTTTAAACTTCTTTTTTACATTCTTTTTTTTATATTATTTTCCATTATGGTTTATCACAGGATATTGAATACAGTTCCTTATGCTATACATTAAGACCTTGTTTATCCATGCTAAATGTAACGGTTTGTATCTACCAACCCCAAACTCCCAGTCCACCCCTCTCCCTCCCCACTCCCCCTTGGCAACCATAAGTCTGTTCTCTATGTCTATGAGTCTGCTTCTGTTTTATAGATACGTTCATTTGTGCCATATTTTAGATTCCACATGTAAGTGATATCATATGGTATTTGTCTATCTCTTTCTGACTTACTTCACTTCATATGATGATCTCTAGTTGTATCCATGTTGCCGCAAATGGCATTATTTTGTCCTTTAGACTTTCTTTATTCATCAGTATTAATGTCAAGGATTGGAGAAGTGCAGTAGCTACCATAACATTAATTTTATCGGCAATTTTATTTATTTTAAAAGTCTTCATTATCTAAAATCTATATATGTTCTTATTCCCAAATCACCTCTCATACTTTCCTTGCATTAACTCAGAGCATCTGTTAACTCCAAAAAGAGATTCATTTCTACGATGAAGATGGTCACAGGCTGGGTAATAAGAATTTGCCCAGGTGGTGCTGCTGTGGGTCATTAAAATCCTGATCAGTGCCTCCGGGATGCTGAAACCTGAAAAAATTGTAAGAATCTCTACTTATCTGGCTATTTCTCTTACCAGTCATAAATAATTCAAACGTGCACAAACCAGTCATTTATTGAGGTTAAAATGTACGAAATATAAACTATGTCCTGTACCAAATTACCTCGGCAAAGGCCAGAGCCAGGGATCTCTCTCTCATACGACAGGTTGGGGTGCAGATGAGAAGAACCCTTTGGAAAGCAATCGGTCAAGATGCTAAAAAATAAGCCTACACCCCTACGAGGCAATAATTCCACCTTTAGAAACACTAACTTATAGAAAAACAATTTTAAAACCCTCTGCATATAACAGCATATACTAGAATATTATTGATAACCAAATTGGATGTAGTTCGAGTGTCAAATACTGTAAAATGGTGTTTAAACAGTGTCACGTAATGTTCCGAAGCCATCAAAAATGACACTTTAGGACTCTCTGGTGGCGCAGTGGTTAAGAATCTGCCTGCCAATGCAGGCGACACGGGTTCGAGCCCTGGTCCGGGAAGATCCCACATGCCGCGGAGCAACTAAGCCCGTGCACCGTAACTACTGAGCCTGCGCTCTAGAGCCCGCAAGCCACAACTACCGAGCCCATGTGCTGCAACTACTGAAGCCCGCGCGCCTGGAGCCCGTGCTCCGCAGCAAGAGAAGCCACCGCAGTGAGAAGCCCGCGCACTGCAAGGAAGAGTAGCCCCTGTTCTCCGCAACTAGAGAAAGCCCGCGCGCAGCAACGAAGACCCAGCGCAGCCAAATAAATAAATAAATTTATTTTTTTTAAATGACATTTTAGTAGGTTGGAGGACTATGAAAGTGCTTATGATACCTGGTTTGTAATTCATAGATACATATTCATAAGCTCATAGTTCATAGATATACATATATATGTGTGTGTACATATACCATATGATATGTGGGCAGGGAATGTTGCCTGCCCTTCCAGTAAACAAAAAATGTTGCCCACCATTCCGGTTCTACGAGGATCAAGACATCAGCAACTGCAGAAGCCCAAGGAAGGTGTGCCCTGAGGAGAATTCAGGATGGAGAAAAACAGAAAACTGTTCTGTGCTTTGAATACTGGCCCTAGATCATTATGGTACATAACTAAGGAATAATTTCAATGAGCCCAGACTCTTGCCCCTTCCCATAGGCAGAAAAGCACTAAAATCATTAACTTGAGATGTCTACTCTTTGTGATTAGCAGTCATCTTTTGAAGTTCGACTACATTTTTTTTTTCCCATCAAAAAACTCATATATATCCTGGCTTCTCCCTTATCTCTTCAGAGCTAGCTCAGAGGCTGTCTCCCAGGCCATATCCTCAGTGAAATCCCCCAATAAGACTTAACTCACAACTTTTAGGTTGTGTATTTTTCTTCAGTCGACAGATACATATTTGTATATATATAAATTATATATAATATATATCTGCATTATAAATGATATATAATCAGACAGATCATGATATAATATAGGTCATGGCTACCTTAAACAGACAAAAAACAAACCAAAATAAAATTTACAAATGGTAACAATGGGTGATTTTTTTCTTCTACATTTCTGGTGTCTTCTAAATTTGCTGTGATGAACATGAATTGCATTTATAATGGAACAGATACACTTTTGTATAACTATATTTTAAATGGACTTAAAAAAACAACTCAAGTAACCCTGGTGCAAGTATTAACAGCTATTTTTCTTAATGGCTTTAATCAACCTGTTGGATAAAGGAGACCCTCCAGAATCAAAAACTGCAGTAGGCTCACAATCAAAGTAGGGGAGCAACATTGTTATTTTTAAAGCCCAACAGAAATGCCCACCAGAGAGGAAACCTCTCGGTGCCCTGGGGGGCCGGCAGCAGGGATGACCACGTTCCCCAGATGGGATTCTGAGGGGCTGGCCCTCAGGGCACTCATAGAGTAGAAGGACGTTCAGAGCAGAGAAGCAGGAGAGAGCCATCGGGAGGCGCTCAGGGTTTGGCAGGAGAGTGGTGATAAAAAAGCTGAAAAGTGATTAAAAAAAAAAAAAGCTGAAAAGGAGCTTAGGACCAAAGGGCAAAGAGGACCTACGTCATGCTGAGCATCTGGGCACGCCACACTGCCTCTCCACGCCGTGACCTCCACCCCATTTAAATCACATGCTGTCACCCCTCCCCTCTCACCTGCCTCCTGTCCATTCCACACAGGGCTCTCAGGACGATCTTCCAAAAGCACCGTTTTGATCATGATTTGGACCTACACAGTTTCCACAGGGACCTTTACCAGCAAACTAACTTTCAAGAACCAATAATAGGCTTCAAGCCTCCTCTTGGTCAGCTGACTTATCTGAGCCTTTGTTTCTTGCCCCTGAAAATGCTGATTATCACATCTATCCCACAGAGACCCTAGAAGGACTATAAAAGATAACACAGTATCTTAGGCTTTCTAACACAAGGGCTCTGGGAGTTAAGACGATTGGAAATGGCTGAATGTGAGTGAAACACGGGTGTTCCTCACCTCCGTCCACTGCAACACAACTGGATCTGATTTTGAGGAGGTCTGAGACTGAGCAATACAGAGGACCCCTAACTGTTAAGGTATTTCAGAGGCCATTGGGTCCTTCAAATGCAGACAACATGTGAAAGATATTGGCTCATGTACCCATCCAGGTCCTGTGAACGGTGGCCTGACCAGCAGGGACACAGGATCAGTTCCACTCAAGCTAGATGACTCAGGCTTGGGTCCATTTTCCCCAGATGCTTTTAGAAATGGTAGGCACTTGGGACTTTCACAATTTTTTTCTCTAGCATTTACTGTATTTCATCAAATCCAAGATACATCAACCCTAAGATACACTATTCTGTGCACACCAAGGTTTTTCTAGAAGACACCCTGAAATGTTATAAGAAGCTTTCTGATTTCAGAGGTTTTAAAATGTGGGGAAAATAGGCATCCTCAGACCGATGAAATATGTAATATGTAACATGTATGTATGATGTAATATGAAAGATGTAATATGGTTATGTACATGCCTGACCATAGCCAGGAGAAGTTTCTTTTTTGCCCAGCCTGTCTCATCTTTCTATTCACTATGGCACCTGAGACTGGGCCCTACATGGAATACTTGTTGCAATGATGATGATAAAGATCGTAGCTAATATTTATGGACCACTTTCCATGCAGTGCTACAACTTCATATGAATTAACCCTCAAAATAATTTGTATTGGTTGTTTTGGTGAGTAATATTTTTACTCGCACTTTGCAGGGAAGAGTATTGAGGCTTAGAGGGATACAGGGATTAAATAACTCAACAGAGTTAGGAAAGGGAACTGCTAGGATTATAAACCCAAGTCTGCCTAAGGATCGATCTAGACTGTCTAAACCACTGTGCCACGTTGTCCTGAAGGATGGTCAGGCAAGAAGGTGTGAAAGCCAGGTAAGAATTAAAGAGAAGAATGGTTAAGAGTTTTGGAGATGAAGGGACTTTAAGATCGGGGTTATGGATTTTATGAGAAGTTACTTATAATCTTCACTTTGAGGTCTTCTGACTGACTTTCCCATTCCTATAATTTGGGGGGTAGGCATTACGCTCCAGGAGTCTGAATTTTATTTGGCCCAATGAACTCAACGTGAGAACACTATTTTCTTCCTTAAGATTCAGAATCCAGGCACCTTGTTGCACCGATTTTTTTCACACTGTAAACCATATTTTAAACATACATTTGATAACAAGCATTTGATTTAACATATTTCCCCCAAGTTGACTTTGAATAGTCTATACATTTCCCCTTCACTTTTCTATCACAGACACAAAAAATAAATACAGAACTGCTCACCTTCACTTTCTTATTCCTTCATGATATTCCCTAATGAACTAGGACCCAAACCTGCTCTTTCTGCTGGGGCTCCTGCACCCACATTGTATAACTGGATGGGAAAGAGAGGTGGAGGAGGCTGCAAGAATGCTGATTGCTGTGGGGAATAAAAATAAGGGGCATTTTCCAGCTCCAAAGATCAGAACACAAACTGCTCATTCTCCCAAGAGTTAAAGCAGCAAAACGTAAAAACATCTCAAGACAAGAAAATGTGGCCATGGCTTCAAGGCACTGCATTCCAGAAGCAAAGATTGCCCTTTACCTAGTGGATCTGTCACTGTACCATCTGGTACACGGGGTCACCAACTTTCAGGCTTCCAATGTTTTCCACCGAATAATAGATGCCAAAAAGTGGGGATGACTGGTAAATGGGCTTCTCGGAAGGATCACACAGGCGGTAGCTGAAAGAAGCAAAAATTCACCCTTAGGCACACAGAGGAAATAACCTAAATGCTCTCAATGGAATTCAAGCGTTCATTCTCAGGTTCTCTATGAATAAGCAGCAAGCCTTTTCTAAAATGTGGACAGAGAAGTCTTGGCAATTAGTGAAACTGCAAATAATCCTGGTTTTTCTAGAAGTATCCTGAGAATCTAAACAGTTTTTCTATGGCTTTGTTTTGAGCCCAAAAGAAGAAACTTGTACGTGTTACTTAAAATAAATACTTGGTTTGCATGTGTACTTCCAGCTTCACAACTCATGGAAATAAATGCCCGTACAATCTCAAAATGGACCTGCCCTGAACTCCAGGCTTCCTCAATAATTCTCATATTCTTGACATTGATTCTATCAAATAAATGTGAGTTGCAACAAAAATAAAATGACTCGAGGTCTTAATTTGGAAATACACATGTAAAGGTTATTAAAAATTGATGTGAGAGAGACGAAAATTTCAAAATGTAGGATTATACAATTAAAAATTTGTCCAAAGCACTCAAAGATCCATCTAGAAAAAAAAGAAAAAGCCACAAGTACTCACGTACATTAAACAACAGACACAAAACAAGCAGAGAGCAGAAAGGTGCCCAGACAGAGCACCTACAGCCACAAGTGGTTCAAAGGATGGGGATAATATAAAAATACACTGGACACGTGGATGTTCTACCTTTTCAGGGTTTCCAGCGGCTCCTTCCTGTTGATCACTCCGGTATCTGGGTCCACCGTGGTCATAACACACCTGTCACACAATAACAAAAGGTTAGGGGACAGTTAAGAACCGATGAGCATGCCACGCCCCAGAGTCCTTACCTGGGACAAGCCAAAACCTTTTTCATTTCTACGTCGCCAATGAAGAGTTCACCCCAGGTGTCCTAGGAGAAAAGGAAAAGGTATTTTTTGAATTAAGGTTCATCAGTCTTTATAGCAGTTTATTCTTTGGCTGGTCCTATGAAGCTAGCAAGAAGAAAGCAGCGCAAGAGGATGCCATGAAGTATTCCCCCAAAAGGACTCAAATGGAGGCAGTGTGTTGGTGAGTCCAGGATCCAGCTCTTGACTTGGTCTCAGAAGCCTGCCCCTTTCAGCACAGCAAAAATAGATCTTCTCTAGGGGGTAGTTTGCCACGAGGACCGTAAACAACTGCAGGTCAAGTTAATGATATATAATGAGAAGCGGAAAGTTTGCAAGACTGCCCACTCTTTCCTTTCGCTAAGCTACAGTGGAAGCCAAGTTAAAATCTGATGGTTCTTTGATGAGTGGGACATGACCCAAGAAAAGTCAGTTCTGTGACTCATCCATCCAACACCTCCACCTCCGCAGAGCGGCAGCCTGCCCCCGGCTCTGGCCAGTCACGGCCGCCTGCCCTGCTCTGCTTTCTCATCCTTGAACCGTGTTAGGTCCTGCCAACGTCTGCCTCAGGGCTTCCATCAAACCTCACGACTTTGAGGGAGATACTATTTTGGTCCCATTTTTACACAAAGGTAAGGAGGCAAAGAGAGATTAAAAATTTTTCTCAGGGGGCTTCCCTGGTGGCGCAGTGGTTGAGAGTCCGCCTGCCGATGCAAGGGACGTGGGTTCGTGCCCCGGTCCAGGAAGATCCCACGTGCCATGGAGGGGCTGGGCCCGTGAGCCATGGCCACTGAGCCTGTGCGTCCGGAGCCTGTGCTCTGCAACGGGAGAGGCCACGACAGTGAGAGGCCCG
>RJWK010025600.1:13097-27682 GCA_004363435.1 Platanista minor | reverse complement strand
AAAAATGGTTCTGAAGAACCTAGGGGCAGGACAGGGATAAAGACACAGACGTAGAGAATGGACTTGAGGACATGGGGAGGGGGACAGGTAAGCTGAGATGAAGTAAGAGAGTGGCATGGACATATATCCACTATCAAATGTAAAATAGTTAGTGGGAAGCAGCTGCATTGCCTGGGGAGATCAGCTTGGTGATTTGTGACCACTTAGAGGGGTGGGATAGGGAGGGTGGGAGGGAGACGCAAGAGGGAGAAGATATGGGAATATATGTATATGTATAGCTGATTCACTTTGTTATACAGCAGCAACTAACTAACACAACAATGTAACGCAATTATACTCCAATAAAATGTTTAAAAAAAAACGGGAATAATATAAAAAGATATCTACAATACATTTGAAATTCATGGACAATAAATGCTAGAAAAGAACTCTGAGGAAAGAGAAATAATTGAAGGCTGATGGGACTTGCAAAGGTGGATTGATCTAGATTTTAAAAGACAGATAGGATGAAGTCAGAGAAAATGAAAGGATAGTAGAATGAAAGCATGAAAGTGGAAATGCACATGGCTGGTTCAGGGGCAATGAGAAATCAGACTGACTGCAGCAGTGAGTTTGGGGAAAGAAAAGGCATTAGGACAGTACTGGACAAAAGACTGGGCTGTTATTCAAGGCCAAGATGTTTAAATTTTATCTATAGGGCTAGGGAGACCCTAAAGACTTTCAGCCTTGTTTAGTGGTGGAAAGAGTAAAATAATCAGATGTTTTATTTTAAAAAATTGATATATCTGACAAATGAGGAAAATCTGGAGTCAAATAGCCTATGTAAGTGTCCTCAACACTTAAGCTCATGGTGATAAGCATGTTTTAATGGAGGTTATAGGCATGAAAATGAATTGGTGAATGAGTAGCAGCTTGAGGAAGAAAACTGCTTGGAATACTCTGGGTGAACAAAACAAATTCAAGAAGAAAAAAATTTTTTAATGAGCCCGTGGTTTAGAACCTGTAGGGCTGAGAGATTAAGAACACCACTGACAGAATAAAAGAAAGACAGAGAGGAAAACTGATGAAGAATAGAGAAAGTTTATTTTTAGATACATTTAATGACAAAGCACTCAAATGAAAATGCCCACCAGACACACAGGGCTGTGGGAACAGATGTCAAGATAGGTTGGGATTAGAGATGTCATTCTTAGAGAGCAGGAGGAACAGATGCTATGGAAATGGGGGAGAAGGTCAGTCCCTGAGTAGGGGGAAAACCATAGAATAACCAGGAGGAGAAAGTACAGGTGTGAAATGTGCTGAGAAATCAAGGCTGAGGGTCCTCAGCTGAGCCATCCATATGTCTGGTATGCTTTGCAAAGACAGCTTTAATAGGGGGTGTAGCCGTCAGAGCAAAACAGGGAGGAATGGGGTGATAGAGGGAGGGAAGAGGGGCGCTGACATTTCCTCTTGCTCCCAGCCTTGTAAAAATTTTTAATGTCATTGAAGTAAAAGAAATAGAACAAAGATCAGACCTGCTACATTTTAACTGGGTCAGCTTAATTGCCAACAAAAACTTTAAAAGCAAATGAAAGCTGCATAAGAGAATAGTGGTGAAGTTGAGTCACAAATGGAGAATCCTAGAGAGATGGAAAGGTCTTTTTATCTTTTCTTTTGGGTGTTCTGATTATTTTTTAGACACATATGTGGATTGATTTAAATAAATTTAAACACTGTAAACCCACTGTATTAAAATAATTTTTTAATTCCTTTAGAATAATATTCAATTACTGATAAATTCTCAAACAGGTTATAAAGAAGCTATAGAGAGCATGTCTGATTTTTTGTGATGTATTAAAAGTAAGTATTAACAAACAAGTCTCATGGTACAGTCTGAGCTGCTCTTTCATTCAATAAATAACTACTGAGAGCTTGCTGTGTACCAGGCACTGGGGTTATAATACTGAACTACTGAATAAAACACAGCTCTTACTCTAGTGAGATTTGGACTCAAGGCAGGGGTGGAGGCAGCTGTGGATAAATAACAACAAACAATAAACAAATAACATGCCAAGTCATGATTACCACTCTGAAAAAGACTGAGTGAAGGAGACAGAGAGCGAAAGGGACTATTTTTATAGGGGAATCAGAGAAAGCCTCCGGTGACATTTCAGCAAAGACAGGAAGAAAGTGAAGAGGTGGGCAAACCATGCAAAACATTCCAGGCAGAAGACATATCTGGTACAAAAGCCCTGAGATGATGAGCAGAGATGCCAGTGTAGCTGTATGTGTGGGAATCAGGGCAGATGTGGGGTCAGGGGAATGGTGGAGAATGAGCTGAGTGACACTGGGAGGTGGTAGATCATGGGGAAGTTGGCAGAAACTTTAGCTTTAACCCTCAGTGAGACAGACATCCAACCCATAAAGAATTTTGAGCGGAGGAGTGGCTTGACTCAGCTTTAAAAGGATAACCCTGGCTGCTACATGAAGAATCCACTCTGTAAAATGGAGGGCCAAAGGTGGAACTAGGAAGACCAGCTAGCAGGCTGCTGCTGAGATGGGCAAAGGATGAAGGCGTCCTGGACCAGGGCTATAGTAGTGGTGGTGGTGAGAGGTAGTTGAATTTCAGTTATAGTTGGAAGGTAAAACCAACAGGATTAGCTAATAAACTGGATTTTAAATGTGAGATAAAAAGACAAGTCATGGATGCCTTCAACATTTTGAGAATGGAGTTGTCATTGACTTGAATTTGGAAGACTGAGGAATAACAGGTTTTGGAAGAGGTGGTGTATTAGTTTCCTGTGACGACCATAACAAATTGTCACAAACTAGGTGTCTTTTAAAACATCAGAAACGTATTCTTTCACAGTTTTGGGGGCCAGAAGTCTGAAATCGAAGCATTGGTAGGGCCACATTCCCTCCAAAGACTCTAGGGGAAAATACATCTTGGCTTCTTCCAGCTTCTGATGGTTCCTGATGGTCCTTGACTTGTGGCAGCATAATTCTGATGTTTTCTCTCATCTTCCCATGGCCTTTTTCCTTGTGTCTCTGTATTCTTCTCTTCTGTCTCCAAGGACATTTGTCATTGGCTGCAGGGCCCACCCTAATCCAGGGTGATCTCATCTTGAAGTCTTTACCTTAAATATATTTTCAAAGTCTTTTATTTCAAATGAGGTCACTTTCTGAGATGCTAGGTAGATGTAACTTTAGGGGAAACATCATTAAACTCCTACAGGTAGCAAACAAAGAGTTCTACTTGGGCATGCAACACTTACGATACCTCTTAGATCTTCTAGTAGAGATGCCAGATGGGCTGTTGAATTTCATTTCCAGTTCAAGAGAAAGGTCTAGAAGGGGGAAAAAAAATAGGAGTCACCAGCGTATAAGGGGTATGTTTCTATTATGATAGTTACCAAAATATCTAAAACATCTATTCTTCAGACTGAAACATAAGTCAGAAATCCATTTTTCTAACTTCTCAATATAAAACTATTTTCTTAGAAAGGGCCTGAAGAATAGAAGCAAAGCAAATTCATAATAAATAAGATACACAATATGTTAAAAACCTCTTTACTTGAGGGTAACACTTTGTGAACCTAGAATCTTTGTCTTTTCTGGAGCCATTAAACAAGGAAAAGGACAATGTAAAATCAGCAGTGTACACACTCTTGTGCCAAGAATTGCATATTACATAGCACAATAAATTCTCTGATATTCCACTGCCATAAAGTTTTGTTCTAGATTCATATTGTTCACATTTCATCTCCTGTACACTCTAAAGAGAAACAAATTAAAGCTGAGAGAGGCTCAAATCTCAGCCCTTCGGGCACGAAAATTGTCTCTACTAGGAATATCTAAGAAGTTGAAAAACAAAACCTCTCTTCAATAGGAAAACAGTCACAGAATAAAAGAGGAAAAACAAATTTGTATGAGAAGTAAAATAAACACAATTATTATCAGCTTGAAGTATAACATGCTGAACTTTGCAAAATGTGAAACTTTTATAATGTTATTCATAAAAATATTTTAAAATATATTCTATGCTATTATGTAAGGTTTAGAATAACTCCACTTGACCTAACATAGAAATAACCAGTAAACTCTTTCAACTAGTCTTGTCAACTATTCTGATTAATAGAATAATCTGGTTTTTTATAATGTTACTATGGAAATCATTCATGAGTTTACATTTCAAAGTATCTGAATAGAATAAAGTCAGACAACACTAAAGCTTAGGCTGAGTGTAATTTGACTTTCTTTAGTAATGTTTCATTCCTTTAGTATCTTATAGTGGCTCAAGTGTTACCACTGTGAATATGTTATTGTGTTCATAAAATATGGAAACAGATAATGATTATAATTTAGAGGATGCCAATCCAACAGAGCTTTCTGCATATTGTGTAAGATACACATCATGATCTTAAAATGAATCCTCTCACTGAAAGAGGTTTGCTTTTTGTTTTCGTTTTTGTTTCTTTCCTAAAACAGATTCTAGAAAGAGCAGATGACTACTTCCCATGCCTCTTTAGCCTAACTCCAGCTCCAACACATCCACTTCTCCTGCAGGAGCCAACAAATAGATGGGGTCTAAGGGTACCAGTAATAGAGCTATTACTGGAGTCTTTCCTCTGTGGGCTAGGTGGGAACATGATGGAAAAAACTGAAGAGGCTCCAAGGATCTGAATGCCATGTTATTTAAAGAACTTGGCTCCAGAAGATCCCTGTACACTGCAGAAGAGGTGAACATTCACAGGATAAGGGTACCAGGTCTTTCTATCTATTAAAAAACTGGTCTGAATTTTCTATATTTCCAGTAGTGGGAAAGGGAGAGGAGTCTGGGAAACAGAGAAAACATGCTCTCTCTGGTACCTCTACAGGGACAGCTGGCTGCCACTCTAGAGACATCTCTTTTCTTATACATGATACATGGAGTCTTTTTAGTTAGAACCTGGATGACCAAGTAAGAGTAATCCACATAAGGGGGGTTGGCAGCTCTGAAGAAGAACAAAGAGGATGCCTGGATTTGACCCTAATGAAACAGAGTTGCTGGTGGAGACAGAAAATAACTAGAATAACAACATAATAAGAATTGCTCAGTGAAAATCAAGATAAGAAAAATAGGTTTTCTGGAATAAAAAAAACCCAAAAAATAGTGATTTTGAAATTTGGAATTTTAAAAAAATACTACTAAATAAATTAAGGTAGATGGTAACTGTTAAGATCTGATTTTTTTTGTCTCAAAAATGAGCAATCCCATTAGTGGGCATATACCCTGAGGAAACCATAATTCAGAAAGAGACATGTACCACAATGTTCATTGCAGCACTATTTACAATAGCCAGGACATGGCAACAACCTAAGTATCCATCGACAGATGGATGGATAAAGAAGATGTGGCACATGTATACCATTGAATATTACTCAGCCATTAGAAGAAACAAAATTGAGTTACTTATACTGAGGCGGATGGACCTAGAGGCTGTCATACAGAGTGAAGTAAGTCAGAAAGAGGAAAAAAAATATCATATGCTAACACACATATATGGAATCTAAAAAAAAAAAAAATAGTTCTGATGAACCTAGGGGCAGGACAGGAATAAAGATGCAGACATAGAGAATGGACTTGAGGACATGGGGAAGGGGAAGGGTAAGCTGGGACAAAGTGAAAGAGTGGCATGGACATATATACACTGCCAAATGTAAAATAGATAGCTCGTGGGAAGCAGCTGCACAGCACAGGGAGATCAGCTCGGGGCTTTTTGACCACCTAGAGGGGTGGGATTGGGACAGTGGGAGGGAGACGCAAGAGGGAGGAGATATGGGGATATAGATATACGTATAGCTGATTCACTTTGTTATACAGCAGAAACTAACACACCATTGTAAAGCAATTATACTCCAATAAAGATGTTAAAAAAAAATAAAGTGGGGTATAACTCTGGGGACAATAAAATATCGACATTTCTGAGAGGGTGGGGAGATAAACAAACATAGCACAGAGGATTTTTAGGGCAATGCAAATATGCTGTATAACTTTAGAATTACGGATATATGCCATTATACAGTGGTCCCGACCCATAGAATGTATAACACCAAGAGTGAACCAACCGTAAGGTAAACTATGGGCTTTGGGTGATTATGATGCATCAGTGTAGGTTCATCCTTGCTTACAAAATATAATGTTCTGAAGAGTGACGCTGGTAATGGGGAAGGCTCTTCACATGGGAGGCAAGGCAGTGGGTATAGTGGAAATCTGTGTACCGTCCTCTCAATTTTGTTTTAAACCTAAAATTGCTTTTAAAAAGTTGTCTGTAAAAAAAAAATCAAATGAAAGAAAGACACAGGTAGAAATAATTAAGGAAGATTTAAGAGACCTGAAGGAGAGATCCAAGACACCTAAGCAACACAAATATCAGAAGGAGAAAAAGAAACAGAGGAAGCACAATAATTAATAATAGAAGCACATTCTCACATCTGAAGAAAGACATAATTTCTTTCATTTCCTCATACATGAAATGATCCTGTTCTTCAGCACAACTTGCAGGTTTTAAAACAGGAGCTCTTCAATGGAAACTAGCAGTGCTAAGTTCTGGACATACATTAATTATTTATGGGACACGGTGGAGCCATCTTCCACAGAGGTAATTCATACACAACACACAGACCACATGTACATTCCTAAAACTTCTGGAAAATTAAGAATTCTACATACATAACCTGCTTCTGAGCAATTCTGTATGGAATTCTTTATCTGGATATGCTCTCAGATGGCTGGAAAGTTGCCCACTCTCTGATTCACCAAAAAATTAACAATTTTTAAAACCTCAAAAATAAAGGCAGTGATTTTAGTTCTGAGTTAACCTCTAAGGAGGCTATGGCCAATATTCTTCCCCCACGAAACTATTGAAGTCAGGATGTTGATAATATGGATTCATTAGTTTTGGTGAAAATCCAAGGGCACCTGATCTGAAGACCAGAAAGAAGCCCAGGGCCCATCCTAACAACGACCTCAGAGTTTCTCAGTGGTCCAAAAAAGGCAAAACCAATGAGAGCCAACTTCTTATAAGGATTCTACAGTATTAAGTTAGCCAAATTTGAAAGAAAAAGTGTGGTATTCACGTTCAAAGTTTATGTAGTTCTCTGTGTTCACTCTTCCAGTGTTTGGGTACTACACAGCTGAAACTGATTATGATGTTAAATTTATAAAAGCAATGTATTTTAGCTATTTTGTATTGTTTACAGCACATATGTCTTATCTAATATAGAGTTTTTAAATAAAATTGTTGAAATACAAGGGAAAATAGAGTTTATATTTTTCTATAAAGCAGTTTAAAGTATATTAAGTTTGACTTGGCTATATCTAAAAAAACCTTAGTGTATTGGTGCTGCATAAAGATTAAACAAGTGGATTATTTTTCTTGAGTGAACACTGCTCTGGTTTTTGAGGGAGTGTTTCTTTTCTCCGTGTTCTGTATTATAGTGGAAAGAGACTTTTTCAAGATAAACAGGGTTTCATGAAACTTTCCATCTATGGAAAGAAAAAGACTTCCAAAATGCTTTTGGAAACTAATGTTATGGAAACTAAACCACATGTTTCAACAAAATAAATCTTTACTAACCCTTTAAACAGGAAGAAAATATAGACATTTTTTAAAATTTAAAAACTGCCCTATGACTCAGAGCTTAGAATTAGGACTAGTTAAAGGTTCCCAGACCTAGTGAGTTTTTCAGCACAATTAGTGTTTCCTTACCTGGTTTTGAAAGGAAACTATTCCAGATTACCTCTATACTTTTCCTTGTCACCCAAGGAAAACATTCCAAAGCTCCACTTTCAGTCAATCTAGGTATACTAGTGACCACGGTAGTTTCTTCTGCATCCCCAGGGAGGCACCCCACGACACAATTCAGCACTAAAAAGCTGAAGAATTCATAATGGAGAATCTAGGGGCTGGGGATCCTATCACCATGGCTGGACTACAAGTAAGAAAGCCATCTCCAACTCCCCAATGTATTTTTGGAGGAAATACTTATCATCAAAATTTCACTTCTGTTTTAACTTTTTTTAAAAATTACAACATTTAAACCACTCCTTTCAGAAGATTTGAAAATATTTAAAAGCACAAAGAAGAAAATGTATATGATTTATAATCCTATTCTCCAAAGACAATCACTTTTAACAGGTTACTAATATATACCTCTAGTATTTTTATACAGACTTATACAATTTTATTAACAAAATTGAGCTCACACTGTATATATTATCCTATAATCTTGTTTTTCTTATTTGGCAATAAATCTTAAACATTCTTCTATGTCATTAATTTTTCAAGAACAGAGCATTGTAATTTCCTATAAGAACGGAGCATAATTTTTGGCCAAATTTTTAGAGCAACTCTCTACAGAGCATATTTTTTAAGCAACTCTTTATTTTGCTATTATAAATAAGACTAAAATGAACATCCTTATAGGTACATTTCATGGTATATTCATGAATAACTCTTTGTTATTTGAAAAAACCACTTCTCCTTTCAGTCCCTCTACATGGTCTTCACATCACACATTCCTCAGTTTCTTTGATGTTCATGCCATCAGATTGTACCACACCATTGTCAGTCAGGACTCTTAGCTGAAAGAGAGGGAGTAAATTCTGGCTAACTTATGCCAAAAGTGAATTTACAGGTAGTTTACAGAACCCCTAGGAAGAATAGAGGATTCACGGGAGGCACAATTCTGGCCCCATGAACCTACTTCTGTCCCCACTGCTATACAGAGCATCCACAGCTTCCACCCAGCCTCACTGAGACTGGATACTGGATACTGGATAATGGTGCTGCTGGAGACTAGAAGGAACTGCTGCCATCATCATTTCTAGAATGGATGCAGCAGCCCCACGTTTCTTCATTTCCCCAACTTATACTGCAAACTCTAGCAGGTGTGTCTGATTATCAGAGCACAGGCTATGGCGTCATATTCATAGCCATGATGTATCTTGGAGATAGACCTACATTATAAGGTCAGAGAACCCTCAGGAAAACAAGGGGCTCATATTTCACACAGTCTTCTTTTCCATTTCTTTTCCTGTCAGTAGTTTGATGTTATCTGCATCCGTGCGGATCTAACACCTTGACTTCTAGGTTTCTTGCTCTTCTAACTTCCAAAGATCTATTCCTTCACCTCACCTTAGCCACCATCTCTGTAGTCATCTCCTTGACCTTGTCATTATTGTTATCTGCACCATCCCTGAACTCTTGACTTCAAGTACCATGACCACCATTTCCTGTCTTTATCTGCTCTAGTATAACCATTCCACCTGTTCTTTAGCTCCCCTCAAGTCCTCTGACTCATTCATTATGTCATGTACCAGTTATCTAATGCTGCATAACAAATCACTCCAAAATTTAATGGCTTAAAACAGAAAAGTTTTGTTATGTCATAGTTTCTGTGGGTAAGGAACCTGGATGTGGCTTAGCTGGGACCTCCAGGTTAGGATTTTTCACAAAGGCTTCAATCAAGGGGTTGGTCACAGCCGTGGTCTCATTTAAAGGCTTGACTGGTGGAGGATCTGCTTCTAAATTGTTGGCATGATTCACTTCCTTGAAGGCTGTTGGACTGAGGACCTCAGTTTCTCACTGGCTGTTGGTGAGAGGCCAGTCTAAGTTCCTGGCCATGTGGACCTCTCCATAGGGCATCTCACAACAGGGCAGCTTACCTTATCAGAGCAGGAAAATGAGAAAAGAGATGGTACCACTAAGATAGAAATCACAGTCTTCTGTCACCTAATCTCAGAAATGACACTCAATCTTCTTAGTTATACTCTATTTACGAGGAGAAAGTCCTTAGGTTCAGTCTACACACAAGGTAAGGGAATTGCACAAGGGTGTAAATACCAGGAAGTTTGTATAATTAGAAGCCATTACAGAAGGTGCTTATCACATACAATCATCAGCCATTTCTTCTGAGGCCTCACAAGGATAAGATTGCACTGCTCCATCCTTCTTGTCATTGCCTGCCCCTTTCTTCCAGTACTGGCATGCTAAGGAAAGCCCCAATCTTGTTTAGACCCTGCTATATATCTGTGATACACCCAAGTAGCTGATCATTGGTGAGAAAATTACACAACAGTGCTGTTATCCCTTATAATTTATGGTCATAAACCTCAAAAGATCAACCAACACAGCCCAACAATCATATTATACTGCTTTAATTCATTTACTTTCTCACTCACTCAAACTATTTCACATCTCTGTCCAAACATCTCACCCACAGCCGATAGCCTTGCCTCATACTCTATTGATTTAAAGAAGAAAAAAAAAAAGCAGCGCCTTCATCTTCCCACAAGCAAAATTCATCATCTCACATCTTTTCTCATAACTTCTCCTGTTACATCGAACAAAATGTCACTGCTTTCAACAATGGCCCACACATCCAGTAATGCTCTGAATACCATCTTTCTCCACATTTCCAAAAATTCACCTTCTGTAATTACTCCTTCTCTCTCTTATATCTTCAGTGGCTGCCCCACTACTGAATCATTACTATCAACATAAAAATTGGCTGCTGTCTTAGTCAGTTTAGTTCGCTATAACAAATTACCATAGATTGGTGGCTTAAACAGCAAATATTTCTCACAGTTTGGAAGGCTGGGAAGTTCAAGATCAAGGTGCTAGCAGATTCAAAGTCTGGTTAGAGCCTTCTTCATTGTTCATAGATGGCCCTCTTCTCTCTGTATCTTCACATGGTGGAAGAGATGATGGAGCTCTCTGGAGTCTCTTACAAAAGCATTAATCCCAACTATGAGGGCTTGGCCTCGTGACCTAATCACCTTCCAAAGGCCCCACCTCCAGATACCATCACATTAGGGATTAGGTTTCAACATACGAATGTTGAGTGCTCAACACAAACATTTAGTCTATAGAACCAATTAACTTAAAAAAAAAAACCTGTCTCCAAGGATCTGACCCTGTCACTTTCCTTTCTTCTATCTACATATTATACATTTCTTTGTAGATATGTAAAAAAGAGATATTTTGTTAATATCTTTAACATTTATATAGCAATGATTTCCAACTTTTTATCTTCGGGCCTGGTTTCTTCCTATAATTCTTGCATCATATATTCAACTGTCTCTTCAATGCATGTATGTCTAATAGGCATCGCAAATGTAACAGGGCCAAAGTAAAACCCTTAATCCCCTCCCTGCTGCCCCTGCAACTCACTCTTCTTCTGCAATTGCCATCATACAGCTGCTCAAGTTAAATATTTAAGTGTTGTCCTAAATTCCTTTAAGTTTCCTCATGTCAAATCCATCAGCACGTCATGTCTACCCAACTTTGAAATATAACCTGTATCCATTTTTTCTCTATTTTCATCGCCTCCCACACTTGTCTAGGTCATCATCACCTCTCCACTGGACTCTGTAATAGCTTCCTAATTGGTGTCTCTACTGCCTCTCTTGCCCCCTGTATAATGCATTCTTCATACAACATCAAAAATACGACTTTAGGGGCTTCCCTGGTGGCGCAGTGGTTGAGAGTCCGCCTGCCGATGCGGGGGACACGGGCTCGTGCCCCAGTCCGGGAAGATCCCACAAGCCACCGAGAGGCTGGGCCCGTGAGCCATGGCAGCTGAGCCTGCGCGTCCGGAGCCTGTGCTCCGCAGCGGGAGAGGCCGCAACAGTGAGAGGCCCGCGTACAAAAAGCAAAACAAAACAAAAAAACCCACGACTTTAGAAGTGAAAGCCAGATAATGTCATTTCCATGTGTAAAAATTACCAATGGTTTTCTAATGTACTTTTAATCAACTTCAGGCTTCTGACCCTGGTTTATAAAGCCTTACGTGATCCAGGCCCTACCTACCTCCCCACACTCACTTAACGACGCTCTTCTCCTTGTTCACCACACGGTGACCATTCTTATTCCCACATTTGAGCCTTTTTATTAGCTGTTTCCTCCTCCTGAAATTCTCCTTCCATATGTGCAAAAGGCCAGTACCCTCTGTTCATTCAGATCTCTGCTTTCAGCTGAGGCATTTTGGATGTGATCTCATCCAAAAGGATTCCCTGATATATCCCATCTAAAGTAGCCTCTTAGCAGCCCCTTCCAACCAAACTATTTACATTATTACATAGCATGGATCATTATCTGATTTTTTTTTCTTTTTTTTGCAGTATGCGGGCCTCTCACCGCTGTGGCCTCTCCCGTTTGCGGAGCAGAGGCTCCGGACACGCAGGCTCAGCGACCACGGCTCACGGGCCCAGCCGCTCCACAGCATGTGGGATCTTCCCGGACCGGGGCACAAACCCGTGTCGCCTGCATTGGCAGGCGGACTCTCAACCACTGAGCCACCAGGGAAGCCCTCTTTTTTCTATTTTGCTGATTTATTTTGCCTTATTTTTTGTCCCTGTAGAATATAAGCACCATAAGGGGAAGCCCTTGCTTGTCTTGCTTACCACTCTGTCCCCAGTGCCCAGAACAGTATCTGGCACAGAAAAAGGATTCAATAAGTATCTACTGAATAAATGATCATCTTCGCAAGAAACTTTCTCAAGAAAGAGAATTACAAGGTCGAATAATAAAACAATGCCTCTTTAGAAACCTTTATTTCAGAGAACCTGGTCACTTCAGCAAACCAGAACTTTGTCTGAACTTCCAACTGCAGTGTTGGGCAATACAAAGCAGAAAGATGACGATGTCTGTCCCTGACACACAAAATACTACCATGGCATCCCGTTACCTGAGCACAAGCTCTTTCACTTCTAATCCCTAAACCTGACTTTTGTCTAGAAGATTGATGGGACGCAAAACACTTGCTTTAAAATGTCTAGAGAAGATTCCTTCCATCTCACTCTTCAATATCCTTTTCCATGGCCCTTCAGTTCCTGCATTAAACTCAATGCTTTGCTCCCTCGTAAGCACAGAGAATGAAAGTAAACATAAGAAGTTAGAAGTACTCTTACATTTTTTTTTTTTATTTTGAAAGGAAAGGAGAAAAATTCTACCATGTTCTTTCATTCATTCAACTAACATTTTTGAGAACCTACTCTGTGTGAGGCACTGGTGTATAACTTGACAGTGAAGAAAACTGGATTTTGACGAATTATGCCTTTTCAACTTAAATTATGTAGTTCCTTCCAACAGAAAAGGACTTCCTCTTCCCATAGCTGATAACACTTGTCCTACTGAGTCAACAAGACCTAAAGCTGTCATTGACCCCCTACTTTACTCATTAGACATGCACTGTGGGTTAAGAAATGAGAACGAAAGATTTAATTACTTTAAAAAGGCTTTTGTTTTATTTCCTGGGGACAAGGATACTTCTCATACTCAACTATATTCTGTACAGCACAGCCTAGTGTCATGTGGTGTCGCTTAACACATTTGTGCTGAATTGTTAGATGCATATTTTAAAAACACATTAGTATCGTTATTAGGAATATATCTCTTCACATTGATGGTGTCTTACAACTATAAATTGTGTTTTTCCTTTCTTAGTGGCACATGAAAGAAATAGTGCGTCTTACAACCAATAATGTCTTAGATTCAACAAAATGCTATAATAATGCTGAGTGATTTGCCTTTCAAAAGTTCTGGTAACCCAGATGTTAATAGAGTGAGTAGATGATACCCTTGGGGTAAGGAGAAGGAAAGTGTGCATGAGACATCTCTCTCGGTATGGTTAGCTCTGCTCTCTGAACCCGAATGTGGACATAAAGCATTCCAACAGGCTTCCTTAGCTTTTCTGCTTTCTTCTGTGAAACAACACATCTGTATGAGTCCAAGCTCTGGATCTACACTAGCACCATGACCTTAGAAAGTTTTTTAACTTTATCGTTCTTTTTTTTTTTCCTGTTATATAAATTATGGAAACTCCTTCACAGACTTGTACTTAAAGTTAAATGAATTAAACCGTGTAAAGTACTTTGAACAGTTCTTGGCAGAGGAAACCATCAATAATTATTTTTTTCCCTCCTTTTTCCTTCTGGAGCATATCAAGTTCTTCCCTCACCTTTTCCACTTCCCAGGACCCTTGCAAATAGAAGATATACTGGGAGGAACCATCTTTTCCACACCATATAGTGGGAATGCTGGTCTCCAAAGTCAGAGAAACTGTATCCTGGTAAAGGCTCTAGTGTAGGGTTTCTCATCCTTGGCAATATTGACATTTGGGGTCAGTTAATTTTTTGCTGTGGGGGGGACTATGTTGACATTGCAGAATTTTTAGCAGCAGCCCTGGCCTCTACCCACAAGATGCTAGTAGCACCACCCCCGAAGCTGTGACAATCAAGTATGTCTCCATAATTCCCAAATGTCTCTTGGGAGCAAAATTGCTCCCTTCCCCCATTGGCAACCACTGAGCTGGTGTTTGCCAGCTGGTCACTTGGGCATCTTCTCTATCTTTAAGAATGATGGGACTTCCCTGGTGGCGCAGTGGTTGAGAGTCCGCCTGCCAATGCAGGGGACACGGGTTCGTGCCCCGGTCTGGGAAGATCCCACATGCCGCAGAGCAGCTGGGCCCATGAGCCATGGCCGCTGAGCCTGCGTGTCCGGAGCCTGTGCTCTGCAACGGGAGAGGCCACAGCAGTGAGAGGCCCGCATACCACAAAAAAA